>PNEQ01004502.1:14771-41686 GCA_003012365.1 Medauroidea extradentata | reverse complement strand
ATTTCAAGGTGGGCGGAATGTTCTGACTGTACATAGTGTATAATTTTGGGTATTTGTAAATTTCGTTGAGACTAAATCATTAAATAGTGCATTTCGAACAATCCCGGTGAGCACTTCCAACTTTTGAATCTCCCGCGCAGCAATTCACCAGTTTGAGTTGGCAGCAGCTCTTCCTCATCATCTGCCAGCGGTTGGCAGCTTTGGGCTTCCGGGAGGAGGCCATCATCTAAGATCAAACATGGCGGTGAGTAGTGCGTTCGGGCAGCCTCACTGTATATCGCTATAAAAATGTGGCATCCGTTACCGTTAATTGTATTAGTTGTATACAGTCCATGAAATAATTGTGCGTTAACAAAAATAATATCGGCATCTACCTTTTATTTATCCTCTCTTTTGAAGAACTTTACAAGACAAGGGCAGTTAATATAGTGAGTGCTTGCCCAGGGTTACTTTAGGTGGATTTTTCTATCTGCAGTAGTGTCCTGATTTAACAAACTCGGGAATAACGAAAACAGCGATTTAACGGAAGGATTTTTAGGAACTGTCAAAAAATAACAAAAAAAAAAAAATGTATTAAATAAGTAACTGACTGATAAAATCAAATGTTAATTGTAAGTTAAGTCCTTTAAAAATATTAGCACCAACCGCCGTATGTACTTATTTCTCCATAGAAAAGCTTAAACCATCTGTCAAGGGGAAAAAAAAAAAAAAATAAAAAAATAAAAAAAATAAAATTCGTTGAAAACTTTGGCCGCAGGAGTGATTTGACATACGCGGGCGCGGCCGAGCAAGCGCCGCTGTGTTGCATAACAAGCGCGTCCCTAGATCCTCATCTTAGCAGCTGGCGAGTTAACGAGCATCTAGGTACCCAGTCTCCACAGCACGGTAGTGGATGGCACAATAACTAATTCACAGATAGTGCTTCGCTTCCTCTTTACTTCTTTCCTGGTTGAACTGACTAGACTGACAATGTCCAACAATAGCTTCAGATTCCAGTACAGCCGCTGCCTTCAAATCAAAGGCACAGCCATGGGCATCCACATAGCCCCATCTTATGCTAATCTATTTATGGGAAGACTGTAGTGTAACTTCCTCCGCCACAGGTCACTCAACTATTTTGTTGGATGCTCTTTATGGATGTCTTTATGATTTGGACCTCGACAGAATCAAGTCTCTTACAATTTCAGGAGAACCTGAACACACACAGCCCTCTCAAATTCACCTCGTCATATTCACAAACACAGGCAATATTCCTAGATGTTGAGCTAACTCTTCACAGTGGCACCATCCACACCTCTGTTCACACCAAGCACATTAACAACCTGCAACATCTCCATTTCAACAGCTACCACCTGTACCATGTCAAAAAAACAATACAGTACAGTCTCACCTTATAGAATGAAAAACTTCTTTCACAGTCAACACTGTTGGTAAGCATGCATAAATAGGCCTGTGCTATGCTTGCCAGAACTTGACACCTGCCCTTTATGCTATCCCAAAATTGGAATAGGTCTACATCTAAACAATCTGAGTCTTTTAAGATCCCAATATATGTAGCGAACTCTACTTCACTACAAATTCCAGAAGTGACGAGACACTAACATAATTATTAAAATTGTGTGATAGCAGAAGAGCTTTATTGGGAGAAAATATTCTCACACATTTCAAGAAATTCCAACCTGGATGGTTCTGTGCTGACTGATATTTAGTCAGTTTTTCCAACGAGCTAACAAAAACAATTCTGAAAAGCTGTTTCAGAGAAGCTAAACTTTCAGCAGGAACTTCGTCCAAGTAATGGCTATGGTCTGTTTTAGACTGAAGTTCAAGGTAGGCCTTCAAATCTACTAGGGTGTCGTACACTTCTGTTGCTTTGGGACTCTGACTTTCAAACTCTGCCAGAAGATGAACAATTTTCTGGCACATTTCAGCAATGAACTTCAAACAAGCTAACAGTTTCTTCTGGTTGGCATCATTTTGCACATCAACAACATGTGACAAAACATTAGATGGAACACTTGTATGTTGAAGTTCTTCCTCAAAAAATAACTTATTGACTTCGTGTAGTTTTATCATGGTACATTAATGTCTGAAACCATGAGTTCCAACAAACAGTAACTGGGATAACAGGTGCTTTCACTTCCAGTCCCCTATCTCTCAGGTAGTTCATGAACCTGTCTTTCCTGGCAGGCACGTTATTACAAAATATTTTCATTGCACTCACAAATGCATCAACATCTGTGAATGTTTTTCTCCAAACATCACCAACCAATGACAAGATATGTGCAATACAAGTAATGTGGGTGCAATGAGGAAAAACCCTATTCAGTGTATCTTTAAATGCCTTCAGCATAT
Organism: Medauroidea extradentata; assembly: GCA_003012365.1. NCBI lineage: Eukaryota > Metazoa > Arthropoda > Insecta > Phasmatodea > Phasmatidae > Medauroidea > Medauroidea extradentata. The sequence goes on along the minus strand of PNEQ01004502.1, from coordinate 39,334 downwards.
AAGCTGCATTTTCAGTAACAAACCCTAAAACATTATATTAATCAATATTATAGTTTGACACTGCTTTGATAATGCTTTGAGCCACAGTACTACTGTTGGTTTTTTCCAACATGACTGTATCAACAAGAAATGGTTGAAGTTTACTTTCATTTACATTTAAAGGTATGAAAATAATGTTCAAAACATACCGCATTCCTACATCATTGTTTCATCAGTTACAATAGCTATTTGTTTCCCTTCCAATTCTGACATTAACTTCCCTTGGTACTTCTCGTGCAAGGCAGGAAGGTGCTCTTTACGCAGCTGTGAGTGACTTGGAATAGAACCACCATTTACAACGTGCTTGTTCAAAAATGAACGAAACTCACTGTTGTCATCGCTTATACTTATCTTTGGAATTTCTGTAAACAAAGTTTATTTTGCCATACGTACGGATAATTTTTTGGCATTTCAAACCTTTATTTGGTACTATTCACTAATATGACGTTAAGAAAATATATGTTTTATAAACGAGTTGGCTAATTTTAATGAAAGTTCAATGGAAATAACTCACTCAACCTCTAATAAGCAGGATATTATTTGGGAGAACATAACCTCTGCACACATTTTTATTGCGCTCGAACTAAACAAAAAAGGTTAGACAAAATCCGTGATTCTTCGATGATTCTGCAATTATGCGGGACTCGTGTAATTCTGCGAAAAATTCAGCGATCGCGGAATCGCGGAAAACTCCTAAATTTAGTTCAGACAACAACCAGGTCTCAGTATCAAATAATCCTAACAGTACACCAGTACATCCTCTAACCCTTATAGCCTTTCATTTTGAATCATCCCGCCACACCCTAGTTCGTATCCTGGCCTCTAGGGACACCAACTACGCTTCCAGCATAGCCATAACTCAGTGTGCCTCGACTTCTTGCCTGATGAAGCTGACTTGGTCTGCGAATGTCGTGCAACCGCGCAATCCCGTGACTTTGTGTTATAGTCTCTTTTGTGTGTATCTGTCAAGAAGTACAATTCTTTGAGTACTTCAACATTCTATCTACATATTTAATTGGTTAACCTAGCAGTCTGTTCTTTATTCCATTAGAGTATGTTAAAATGAAGACTTGGACAAGAAACCTTAGATTGGCTCATGAAGGTTAGGGCGTCTTAATAGAAATGTTTTGAGAGCTTTTCTACAAAAGACCTGGCGGGAAGCATTTACAGTTACGGTAGTGTAGATAATTTGTAAGTATCCAATGATTCTTTTTCCAATTTTAAAAGCCATTACCACACTCGAGGTATGTGGTGAAGAACTTGGTGTAACCCTAATATTTATGAAACCTGGCCACCTAAATTTTAAGCTCTGTGAGCTAGGTATAGTACTCAAGACATTTTCAGTCCTCCATAATAATCCTTAAACTAAATAAATAAATAGCTAATTTCCAGGATTTACTGAATGTTGTCAAGTGAAGTTTTGTCGTTCACATGAAATTCTATGTTGAGTACAAATCAGCTATAAAAATCTTTAATCAATAAACCCCCCTACAACGAATATGTCATTTATTGACCCCTTGAATTTTGTTAAATAGAGATTTTACTAACTTTTGTTACATATTCAAGGCTGATTACAAAATAATGTGAAAAGAAATTGAAATTTTACTTTTAATAGTGAAAGTACTTTATTCTGAAGAGTTAGAAATGGTAAATTCTGAATAAAGGTTTGAAATTTTGTACAATTCTTAATAATGAAAAGTACTAAAAACTTCAGTGCTTTATGAGATTTCACAATTGTATTACTGTAAAATATATTGGAATGCCAGAGATAGTTTAAAAGAGGCAGGAAATACGTATAGTAAAGTGTATGGTGTGCTGTATGTGAATGTAAAGTTAAAATCATTATAGTATATCATTGCACATTACATTGTAATTGCAGTAGAAGTGGCTGTATGGGGTATATGTGTTAACAGAAGTACTGTCCAGTGACGAAGATGAAATTGACGAGGCGGGCCAAGAATACCTGGAATCTTTGCAGGAGAAGGTAACCAAGTCTGGTGGTCCTTTCAACGTACAGGCTTACATTCAGGTGAAAAACGTTTTCCGACATTTTTACAAAGTGATTATTATTCAAAGTGCAGTTAAAAATTGTTTAACTCATGTGTATTTTATCATTACGAATTGGATATGTAACTGTAAGAGCTGGTTGAATATAGTTAGCTCAGATTAGAGTACAGCTCATTAGAACAAGCTATACATTTTATGTTCTAGTTTTTCTCTGAGGAGCCCACTGTGAAATAACAATTATCTTTGAAGCTAAGACTTTTAATTGTACACTGTGTAATTTTTTTTGACCATGAAAAATGTGCGGGTTGAAATGATTTCGTCCTTTTATTTCTGACATTCTTCTTCCCGTTATGTGTATTTACTGAGTGTGATTTTTAAATATAGTGGAAAATGGAAAAAAAAAAAAATTGTTTAAAAAAGTTAAATTCAAAGAAAATGTGTTGCAGTTATTATGGCCGCAAATGGTTGCAGTTATTTCTAAAACTGTACTGGCGCACACGGCGTGTTTGTTCTAAAATTATACGTTGCTATTCCTTCCTCCCACGTGACGCAAAAGCCGACTGCCCCATCCCCCTGCCGGTCGGCGACCCGCCCACCTCTTTCCTTCACCGGCCAACCGCACCAATAAGGCCGTTCGCTAACCCCTTTTACATCATTTGCACGGAATTTTTTTTGCCATTGATTTCTTGTGCGCTTGGATACCGTAGTCTGTCTTTGTGCCTGTGATATTATGATTATACTGTACATTGTATTTATTTAAGCTTCATTTCGTTTACAGTTTTGCTAACTAAATGCTATTATAAATATAATTACCATCATGTAATTTAATGATAAATACACAGTAATATTCATAAATCGTTATTCTTTTAACAAGTGAAAGCAGGACAGTCCATAATTGACCCTACCAAACGTCTAAGATATACGTGGCATAGGGCAGTACGACACTTGACAACAGCGCGTCTGATGTGTCACTAGCCCACACGTGCGTTGGTGCCCAAGCACACACAATCGGCTCAATCGTAAATAACTGCTGTGGATGCACTTGTAAACATAGGTGAAAATAAAATGTTAAACAGTGTTGTGTAGGTTTAAAGTTGTTCTGTGAATGTGTTATCCAAGTTTATTAACAATAATCAACATATTGATGTTTGTAATTGTTTAGTGTTGGTGAACAAATAGAAACTGAATATCAAATCTATCCCCATGCACATTGGTAAAGTGTGTAAATAACGTGTGCACAGAGTAAAATCATTATACAAGCAGATTATTTTCACATGGCCTGCTGAGCTTGAGAAGTGAAAGAACTGCAAAACAAAGGGAGTAGTATTATCACATCCCGTCTGCTGAGCGAGCGAGCGTCAGGAGCTATGATTAGATAGTGGTCAAAAGTGGCACAAGTGACATAGGTTACCGTATATACTCGTGTGTAGTGCGCCCTCGTGTATAGTGCACACCACAATTTTTGCAACAAGTTACAGGAAAAAAAAATTTTTAGTGCCTCTTGCTAGTATGTAAAAAAACACGTGAGGATGAGCCAAGCGAGCGAGTGGTAAAACAGCACGAGGGACGCTATGATGAAATGGTCAAGGAAGGAGGGGGAAGAAAGGGAACATAGCTGGCAACATATAAAAGAGAGAGGAAAGAAAACATTCACGCTGGTGTTAAGAGTGTGAAGGCAGAGAGGTTGGTGGCAAGCCAGGAGGAGTGGGGTGGCTTATCTGCCAAGGTCGCTTGCTGTCTACCAGCCCTAGCCTCGCGCACGTGTGTACCTAGCTCTGCTGTGCCAGCAGCTTCCAGCATGCCCCACCCCCCCCCCCTCTCTCTCTCTCTTCCACTAAGCCATTGAGATACCCTCACCAATAAGGTAACATGCATGACAGCAGCAAGCTTGCCTTTTTTATCTCTCCTGGTGTGTTTGAGGAAGTAGGGGAAATATAAAAAAGAATGACTCTTTTTTTCTTCCTTCCTTTCCCCTGGAAAGATAGCTGGCCACCAGCCGCCGTCAAATATCTTTTCCCGGGTGTGGGATGGGGAAGGGAGAAAACTGAGAACAATGAAGCCTTTTTCTTTCTCTCTTTCCCCATGGACCGATAGCTTATTATGAGGCGTCAAAATTAACTTTTAGGGTTTTAGCAGCGAGGAGTAATGATGGAGGAACCTGGCCTTGAGAATGTTCTCTCTCTGCCTGCCACAATTGACACCTGTCAGTTTACACTATAACTTCCGCTTCTTACTCGACCCACCATAGTAGCACCTCTGAATTTTTATCAGTTGTTTTGAAATAAAAGTGCGTGATATATACAAGTCAATACGGTATACACGTTGTGTATGTTGTTTTTGAACTAACCAATTTCCAGATAAGTCCTTGCACACGCATATTATCGTACACATTTTTGTGGTCGCTTGCTGCCAAGACAAGATCCAAGGAGGCAAATAGCTCTATCAAAACGTTGTACCAACTAGAATTACTGTTGTCGGAAAAGTTTGTGCCTAATATGTCGTAGAAAAGTCATAGATGTCAACCATAAGATACATTGCCTATTGAAATTACTGTGGAACCCCGTTACTACGAGAGTTCGTAACAGCATAAAAAATTGTTGTAATTACGAGTTGTCGTAAGAACCGAAAGTTCATATAAATATGCATTTTGCTAGGTTATTGACATATGTGGGATAGGAATAATAATAGTACAGTTTACCTTGGCTATTATTAAACAAGACTGCCAAAAATGATAGGCATGTGTTTATTAGGCGTAACATTCAACAATTTTATTTATTTCACGATTTTTATTAGCTTTTTGTTACCATGTTACCATTTTCACTCGCTACAGCACTGCAAAACGTAAGGTAAACCAAACAAAAATGGAAGGAAATCTAGGGAGGCGGGGGAGGCGGCAACTAAAACGAACAGCACTGCCAGCTCACTTGTGATTGGCTGGAACGAAAAACACTGCACCAATAAGATCTTATAAATGCATTAACAAAAGATGTGCGGCTGTTCCATATTATCTGCTTTCTGAAGCAAAGATCTTCTGAAGTAGCGAAGTCAAAGCAACAATTACAGTTTTTTAGTATGAGTACAGCTTATTTATCCATTCCAACATAAATTTTGCTAAAATATAAACCTATCGTTTGGAAATTATAATACGTAACGTATAAAAACACGACACAAGAAGTTTATGAACTTACTCGGGTTACGCTGGGTAGTGTACCTTCAACTCCAGGCGTTCAAAAGAGATCCAAATGTTTCCTTTTCATGCATTGCCATGATTTGGCAAATCTAACGTGTTCTACAAACAGCTAGGTTAAGTTACGTAAACGTAATTTTTTATTTAAATTAACTTCTTGCAGTATAACACACACAACGAAAAAAAAAAATCATAGCGAGTTTGAAACTGATTCTGAAATGCCATTCGTTATATTAAAACCAAGATAACGCAAGTGATGCGGTGTACTCAGTCCACGTGCTACTTTCGCTTTCATGCTGTACCAAGATGGCGTCAATAACAATTGAGGTCGAGTCGAGCAAGTCACTGCAGCGTTGCCAGATATAATTGAATTTCCATTTCCACCGTTGCCATATCTCGCGTTTTTCACTCTGCCACGCTGAACGATGATTATCATGTGCGCTTGTATTTATTATTTTTACTTGTAATTTACAGAAACATAATTTTGCACGGTATATTTATGATTGTTGCTTGTGAATCTCTCGTATCTACGAACTTGCTCGTGACAATACTACTCGTAAATACCGAACATTTATATATTAAACTGCATACACAAACTGACGGTGCATTACAATCCACTCGTAATTGCGAATGTTTCATAATTTCCCATACTCATAGTTATGGGGTTCCACTGTACCTGGTATCCTGAAATAGCCGTACCTTGTTTGTAAGGTTATCCTGTACCAATTTTACCTTGCTCGTGAGTATACCCTGTACCAATTTTGGCACTACAGCACTGGATATTCATGTTTCATTATCATGAATTCATGCTTGATGATGAGCTGCAGAAAGGTCGTGTATGCACGTCAAGAGTATCGTTTATTCAAAATACGTAATTCTTTTAAATAAAAAGATTACCATTTCTATAAATTTTTTTGCTGCTTTCTTGCAAATACACAAAACTTTCGTTGCGGGCGCAAGAATATAGATTTCCGGCGATGTTTTTGCTTAATTTTGAGCCAAAGAAAGGTCATATACCGGCTTCCAGTGTCGCTATTTGTTCAAAATACTTCACTCTACTGAAAAATATTATTTTAAAAAACTTTGTGGCCATCGTGAAAATAACATCACAAAACATACGTTTTTGGTGCCAGAATATATGTTATTGGCAACGTTTATGATTTATATTGAACCAAACAAAGGTCGTGGATGCACTTTAATAGAATACTTTTAAAAATAACATGTTTGCTTCGTAAAGTAAATGTGAATCATTCTATAAAAACGCATAATTTCTGTGCCAAAGACGAGTGAATGCAGATTCAATGATAAAAAAATAGTAAATGTCGATATTTTAGAGGTTGGGGATCGCCGAAAATTTATCAAATTTCTAACGGCCCCTCTGAAATAACGATCTTATTCCCGGGAACCGTGAAGGGTCATTAAGGGTGTTCAAGTACAATAAAATCATAATTTTATATTTACATAAAAGAGTGTTAGTTTTGTAGACGATGCTGGTGAGTACAGTTTTCTCTTCCGAAACAATTTTAACTCGCATAGTTTTCTCACAAGAGTGCGTCAAATTCAAAATTGGCGTGTTCTGCTGCCATGCAAATAGTGAAAACCAATTGACTTACTTAAGTGAAATAATTCACAGTGAAATAAAATGCCACGGGCTATGTATTAAAATATTTTTAAAGAATCCAGTGAACTGTTTTTCTATTTTAAAAAACTGCTGGTCTTTCAAATTTTTTCCTGTGCTTCTGAAATTTTTTAAAAAATTCAAAATATTACGTTAATTTCATTTAAATACTTTATGGCCTAGCTCATGGGATGTAATATAACAGAGAATTATTTTGTTTAAGTAGTTCAGTTGGTTTTCACTATTTGTATGGCAGCAGAACAAGCAAATTTTGACTTTTTGTACCTTTATGAGAAAACTGTGAAAGCTAAAATTGTCATGTAAGAGAGAATTGAACTCACAAGTATCATCTACAAAACCAACACTATTTCATAAAAATATGAAATTATAATTTCATTGCACTTCAACACTTTTAAATCGGGAGTTTACTGTACTTAACTAAATATGAAAGAATTTCACTAGAATACAAAATTGTACGTGTAAACGGCTAGCAATTTTTTATAACTCAAGAAACTTTTAAAAAATGTTGTTTGTTTTTGGAGGAAAAGTTGTTAAATGGTTGACTGGTTGGAAGGAAAAGGCATTTCTGATGCTGAACTGGAGTTATTGTTGAGTTATAGTTGTCGTGAACCTGATGTCCCATGTGCGGACGTTTTAAGGAAACTAAGGAACAGCAACCTCGACTTCATTGATGGTGCTTGAGTAGTTACTTAACCTTTATAAGTCGTCTCATACTCACGTTTTACAGGGTTAAAAACAGTGAAAGTGGCATGTATGGGTCTCTTAATTTTTTCCCTGGATACAATCTTTTGTCATTCAGCCTCAGGTAACTCACAGTCACAATATTGTCTTGTGTTAGACTCTTTACTTCCAAGGTCCTGATTTGTGTAAAAATACCATAAATCGCTGCATAATAGTCATACATTTTGTGCTCCTTTTTACCATTTTTAAGTTAAAGAGTTTGACTCAAATTTGAATTTTGCACCAAAGTGGAGGGAAAAAAATCTTAAGTTAATAAAAGACAGAGAATGCAAAAATTAAATCAGTAACTTTTTACATTAAAAAACTATACACTAGAAAAATTAATAACTGAAATAAAGTTCTAACCAATCGTCTAGTGATGGGACGGTTCAGCTTTTTGTCGGTTCTGATTCTCGGTTCTGATACTACTATTTTATCACACTTTTTTTATAGTCTTAATTATGTGTAGCAAAATATGTTTATGAAGGTTTGACGTACTTGTAGATACACCTTTTGAGATTCACGACCCACTGTAATTGCATATTTTGGAACAGGAATATCATCTTTGAATTAGTTCCAAACTTCAGACATTGCTAATTTAGTAATTTATCTTTCGCACGTGGCACAAGACATGCAAACACAGCAAAGACTTGCACAAAAAAAAAACTAAAATCATAAGACAGCATTTGTTTATAACGGAACACCCTCTGCCATCTTGGATGTATATAAACGTTGTAATACCATTCATTTGGAAATCCTTTTACTGTATGTACAGAAAAAATGAATTATCAGTTCTGCAGACTCAATTAATGAGACTATTACTTTTACATTATAGTTAAATGTAATATTTCTGGTATATCATCTTCGAAGCTTTACTATTGTTGCATGTATAGGTCTATAATTTATAAAATTGAAGACTGCATACTATTCTCGATGGGTTTATATCACTGGCGAGTATACTATCATCCTAATACTATATTTTTCTGAGTGTGCCTGCCCTTTTCCCATAAACAAAGAAGCAGTTTCATTATTTTCTTGCTGCTGAATGGCTGCTGTAATATTGGTTTACGTACCACAATCCTTATAATAGTTGTGTTCTTCTGTAATATATTTTATATAAAATACTATAAAAATGCAGTTGAAAATTCCCTGAGAGTATGAGTTTGGAAGTTAAAAAATTTTCAAGCCTTGTTTTTTTTATTTTTTTTGTAACTAAACAAAGTTTGAAGGGTTGATAAAGGTTATTTTTAATATAAGTAATAATTATTTAAATTTTGTCTTCTTGTGTAGATGTTTTTTTTTTTGCCAGTAGGTTAATAAAACATTTCGGTAAAATACGTATGTGTTGTTTTAGACCTCACCGTAATGGAAATTAAGAAGCAAAGATTAAGGTTATAAACACAGTAGATGCCGGTTTTGTTCTTTTAAGAACCGACATTAACAATATACTGATTTTTGTCTAACAAACCTGTAATCACAAACAAAACAACAGAATTGAGTTATGTTTATGACCTATCCAGTTGAAAAAAACAATGAAATCGGTTACAAATTACAGAATACATCTCTGGGTTAAATATTGTTTGTTATTAATACTGATTGTGGTAGGCCTATATGTATAAGCAAGCATTTTACTGCAGTCGTGTGATCCTCCGCAGTAACATACTACAAACTTCCATTAAATACTCTTTTTTTTTTAGCAGCATGCACAGAAAACAAACACCATATTTACTTGTGTATAGTGCGTACTTTTATTCCAATACAACTGATAAAAATTCAGGGGTGCGTGCTATACACGGAAAATAGAAAAAATACGTGGAAATATGACCAGCGGGATGGCCTGCTAGAAAAGTAAGGGGAGGGGAAAGAAGGTGGAGTTGTAGTTGTAAACTGTGAGGTGTTAAAGAGTGGGGGGCAGAGAGAGAAAGTGAGAGAATGTTCTCTCTGCCCGGTTCCTTCATTATTACTCCTCTTCCTTTTCTTTATCTCAATCCTCCTCCCTGCTGTAACTAATGCTGTTAGAAGCCTAATTTTTTTGTTTGTCCTTATCCACGTTTCTGTTCAAAGTGTTGCTTAGTGCTTACACAATACGTGGGTTAAAAACTTGTCAGATGATTGCCAGGAGTTTACTAGCTTTATACTGTCGGTTACGAAGTATGCTGCTCAGCAATTTGACATAGGAGAAACAAAAGTCAGTAAGTGGCGGGCGGAAGCAATATGAGAAATTAATTTTGACGTCAGCTATCTTTCCGTGGAGGAAGAAAAGAAGTAATTAAGGCGACACTGTTCTTTCTTTCCCTTCCTCTGCAGGAGAGAGAAGGCAAGGCAGCTGTGGCAGGATGGTGGTTGGGGTCGCACAGTCCCCAGCTTGTCGCCACCCCAAGCCGCTTTCCTGAGCCCTGTTGTCATGGCACGTTATCCTTAGGGGGTGGGGGAGCGGTTGGCACACAGCACAGCAAGAGGGGAAGAAGTGGGATAATTTTTTCCCCTGGAACTTGTAAAAACTGTAGTGTGCACTATACACGAGTATATACGGTAACACTCGCCTATTTAGATCCCAAGTAGATACATATATTTTGTGTAGTGGCTACGCCTACACCTCTTCTTCTGAGATGTCATTATCTGAACTGCCTGCATAAATGCTCTCATATCTGTGACATTCATTCAAAATAACATCATTATCTGTGCCTTCTAATATGCAAGAAATTCCAGTCTTATTAAATCTCTTCACAATATTTCGCCTGGAATCAGATTCCAGCTAGTAGCAATCCATGTGCCGATTTGAGATAAGGAAGGTCGTATCTTTCTGCCGGATGTTGGCCCAAACTTTACGTCTGCCATCCGCTCTGAATAAAATCACTGCACTTGATCCTTAAATAGCTTGTTCTGGCACACGTCCAATGGTTGCAACGCCGATGTTAGACTTCCTGGTGTAACAGCCAAACCCATTGTATTATCTCTCAAAAGTTTTTTTTTTTTTTCTGGTTCAGAAAATGACTCCTAAAATTGTAAAATACTAGTAATACATCTCTGCGCAACAAGGCACATGAACTTCTCATCCATACAGCCTTGATCCATTCCAGCATTAAAATTTAATCCTTCCATTCTTTTGGTTGCATCGGCTTACGGAGACTATTAATTTTTCCCTTTCAGTAACTTTATCCTTTTAATAATAATATAAGGTGGGAGTTTCCTACCATCTGCAGTAATTCACAGTATTATTGTATAAGAAAGTTCTTCATTCCTCGTGGTTCTTATGGCAACTAGGGATGTGCAATATTTAGAAATTATGTATCACAATGCGATATTTCATAAGTATTGCGATAGCAATATGTCTCTATGCGATTAATATTACACTGCTATAAAATTGCTATGTATTACGGCATGTGTTAAGTATCGTTCTGCTTTAAATGTCGCGCCATGCGATAAATATTGTGTCGTGGGATAAATATTGCGGTGCTTTAAATAATCACATTGTAATAAATATAGCAAAAAAGTTGGTCCTGGTGTAAGTATCCAATGCATTGCACCAGGCATGTCATTAGTGGGAGAGGAGGGCAATTCCCCTCAGTAATGTGCGTGTTCTTTATTGAAATATAAAATATATTTTCAGCCAAATAATGTTTCTTCTAGGGATCAAGTTAAATACACAGACTGTGTATAACAATTAACCAATCTTAAATGAATTATGGTAGTTCACATAAACAGACAAAGCCTTCCTCATTGATCACACTCATTTGTGCAGTCACGGACTGCTTCATTCGTAGAGATGACTTTCCTCGAGTCCGTAAGGTTTATAAAAATAACAAAGCTTCCCTCTTCGAAAATGACATTGTGAATGCACTATGGATATCTCTAATGATTAAGCCACCTTGTGCAGAAGGCTTTCACCATGCTGGAATGTAAGTAAGATCCAAGCACCATGTAAATCAGTGTTTTGACTGCATTCCATTAATGTATATAGCATGGGCTTGGCTTCAAGTTGACCCCAGTACCATTTAGAAAATGTAAGACTTGCACTGACCTACAAAGAGGCAGTTGATGCACTTGACACTCTTTAACGATACTTGAACAGTGTGAGTGGAAGTGAATATGTGTTCACCAACCTGTACAAAGTTAATCGTTTCGTAGACCTTGCTTCTGCTAATAGAAAGAAAAAAAAATTTCAAATTTTTTTTATGAAGTGATCTCTTATTTATTGTAAATGTATTCCAAGAAGTGATTTTTTGTTTATCGTGAATTTTTCCAAGAAGTAATTTTTTGTTTAGGTATGCATTGTGAATTTTTTCCAAGAAGTGATTTTTTGCTTTGTGTTAATTTTTTCCAAAAAGTGATTTTTGGTTTATTGCAAAATTTATTTAAAAATGTGTTTGTGTTTTGTTAATTGTTAGTTTATATATGAGTGTCACAATGTTGTTATCTGAAAATTAGGTTTTTGAGAAGGATAAAACTTTTTTCACATACAATTACGTCTGCAATTTTAAAATGTTTAAATTCATTGGTCTGTACACATTTCAGCACTATTTTGTGCCTGCATATATTATATGGCACATTAAGCTGATTATTCAACATAAATTTTGTATGGTACCATTTCCATTATGATACACTTTCCTGCATCATACACTATTTTTGGGCAGTCCGTAGAAAAGTGTATGATAGTGTGACGTGCACTGGCACGTAGCACTGACTTGGCATCTTATCATACAGTAATTTCAATTTTTTTTTTGTCTTAATTAATGTTTTTTTTTCTTTGTTTATAACAAATTAAGTAGGCCAACTTAACCAGGTATAAGGATGTATACGGCGGGATCCAACCTATTAATTGGGGATGCGAGTAGAGAATTTTACATTAAAACTTATTTTTTTTTTATTTTAACTTTGACTGTTACAGCAAGAGCAAAGTATAGAATTTTACGTGTCAATTTTATCAGATGTATATCGTGTTTGGACTCATTTGAAAGCTAATTTAATTTCAAGCAACTTTTCTAAGTAAACTGTTCTGATATTTTGCCTTGTTTTAATTTTTTTAAATTTCAAGTAGCCTCTTAGCTTGCTTCTCCTGGAATAGAATTTATTTGGCAGGCTAATAGTAGTTCTCTTGCTTGGAAGCACGTACAGAGAAGTGCTGGCTTTTAAAATTTCAAATAAGCTCGGAGCTAGCCAGTGCGTAGATAGATTTATCTGGCAGGCAGGCCAGAGTTCACTCGCTTGGAGGCACGAACGCAGACGTGCTGGAATGCGGGGACTCTGCAGGGCGTTTCTCGATCAACATGGGTGGTAGTGTCGTGTGCAACAACACTAAAAAGGTGGTGATCCACGACAGATTGAGGACGCTGCACATCCCCAATTAATAAACTAATGAATATTTAGCTGGTAGTATGGAGTAAAATGCGTTGTGAATTTATCAGTATCTATGTTACATACAATTTTTAGGTTATAAACGTAAATTAACCAGCTTTTTAGGCAAGTTGGATCCTGATGTATCCCTCCGCCGCTCGGCCGAGTAAGTCCGGGTGTTCGCCCAGGAAAGTCAGTCGTGATATGTCGGAGCTTGGACTCGGACGCGGAAAGATGGTAGGCTAAGTTTTTTGTGAGTAGTTGGGGCGTCATGGCGGAAGGAGGAGGACGTGTTGGACGGGGCAGAGGAGTTGTGAAGCCTAGAGGGCGGATTCGGGAGTAAAGTGGGCGGTATTGCCTGCGATGCTTTGTTGTTCATCATTTTTCTTTGACTAGTTGATATCTAAGTAGGTAGGTGCACTGAACAGATGCACAAGTGGATATTACGTCTTGTTATTTTACTAGACAGTCGGGAATTGTAGCATTGTGTATTCAGTTTTTTTTTTTTTTTTTTTTTTTTGCTGGTTGAACAAACCCAGGGCCAGGCATATCACGTCTGCAGAAAGACCTGGACGAACACTCTAGACTACGTCAAGTTAAGCACTGGTATCACCCTTTAATGTTTACGTTTTCGAAGTTGAAAAGGTTATTGGAATGAATTTAAGTGGTTAAGCAGTGAGTGTTCGATGTACAAGTGAACCATTAAATAAAAAAACTAAACGGAAACCTTTTTTTTCTCCTTTTTTTTTATATATATATATATGCCCACTTAAATGTTTTCTCTCTACGCGGACACCGTTCGAAATACCTCAGGCTATCCGGGCATGTAAAACAAAAGGGAAGTATTTCTGATTTCTAAAGGACTTGTCAAAGTCATCGCTCGCCGAAATCAGCTGCCGCCGGTAAGGGAAGGTAGCTGCAAGGAATAAACAGCACAACAGACGAGCAGAGAGAGAGAGCGTGCACCTTCACATTCTGCCGCCCCGAACAGGAACATCATAACCTCCAAAATAAGCTTCTAGATAGCCACGACAGTCGAACAGAGCGGGAGCGGACCCATCACAATAGGGGTTCTGTGTACATATTGTGCAGCAAATGGGTTTTACTGTATATATACAGTAGTTTTTAATTTATTACAGCACAGGCTTTGTTAACAAAGTTATTGACAAATAAGAATTTATGAGTGATCACAGAATTACTGTGTTTCATAGTAGACTACAAAACTAAATATACAGGCTGTCCTTTAGCTTATGTTAAAAGCTTTTGTAGATGATTCCTAATCAAAAATGAGGTATAGGCTAGTTACACTTTGAAATTTTTTTGCCTGTAGCCCAATTTGTAAGGGAGACATTCACCCTTGAAAAATGAATTTTGAAATTGCATTTTGGCAAATTTTTGGAACTAACGTGGTGTTAACTTTCAATTCTGTGCACAATGATAAGTGTTAAAGAGATTTCGACCAAATCCAGAACAGATCCTGCTCTTTAAATTTTCCTTAATGAAATTAACAGGGGTGGTCACCCTCTTATTGACTAGAACTTTAGTGGCGTTGGGCTTTGTGAACATATCATGTGGCTTTTGAGCAGTACATCCTAAGCAACATAAAAGGTCTTATTTTTACAAGTCACTAGAGTGAACCATTTGCTATAAAATGCATTCTAGTGTATCTTTGCCAACATTGCAATACCTGGCATGTAGGCAAAAACTGCTACACCCAAAATGTAATTGCACACAGCATGCTTGTAAATGGATTTTGCACTTTGAAAAATGCATTCTATGCTACAGTGCTTTAGATCTGTGTCACGTATTTCAACCAAGTAAACCTCAACAAACGTACTTTCAAGCAACTCCATATACACTGACATGCCTATCACACATTATCATTGTGAATTTATTTAAAAAGCCACAGAAATTTGCGTGTTTACAATGTTGCTACAGCATTGTGTTATTTTTATGATTTATTTTTTGTGTGAATTCTAATGATTTTCAAAAAGAGGACCATTTAATGTTTCTTGGTATGTACTGCTCAGAAAATTAACTTGAAATGTTTGCCACAAGTTCCACTCATGAAGTAGAGTTCTAAAGAGCAGCTATTTGATGGTTTAAAAATCTCAATGACATTTAACATTGTGCACAGAATTCAAATTTAACTCCTCATTGTTTCCAATATTTTGCCAAAATATCATTTAAAATTAAATTTCCAAGTGTGAATTTCTGTCTCACAAAATGCAGTGGACAAAAATGTAATTGTGAAACTGTACCTCATTTGTGGTGAAGGATCATAACATAAAATTTGTAATATAAGTTAAACAACCTGTAGCATAATAAGGGGGGGGGGGGGGCCATGTCCCCCTAACCCCCATGTTTGCAACGCCCCTGCATGCTAGCAATTTAAATTTGTCTGTCAATTGATACGTTTATGCATTTCTGTTTTGGGGCACAGGATAATACGGAATGTCTGATAAACAAGACTATGTTTACTGTAATTACAATTTATGAAAGATAGCCAAGTAAATTTAAATTGTAGAGCAGAGCATATTTGGCTTTACGCTGGTAATTTTAAGTTAATTCTGTAATGCAAAATAATTTTCCTGCGTTTGAGTAGCATGTACCCAAACACGAGTATTGTAATGTGCTTATTCTGTATTTGTACATTAGTTTTTTTTTTTTTAATTAATTTTTTTTTTGAAAATTTTAATTTCCTTCTAGAAAACCTGGAAAAGTCTGAAATGTTTTGTTTTTGTTCGCTTGACATACTGTAGAAGTTACGTACAAAGGAGACACAATAGTGAAGCACTCTACTAGCACTAGTGTTTTCACACATACAGTCCGGTTGAAAATGTTAACCTCTGAAAATTGACAAATGTTTACTTTTTTTCCCCCCTAAGTTTTGGTTTTCAAAGTAGGGGTTCGACTCTTGTTGGGTGATTTACAGTAGGTATTTTTAGTGCTCTCATTGTACAGTACATATATGGTATTTATAGTTTCACAATGTTAGTTTCGGTGTCGTAATTGTTGTGTCTTAGGGAGAAGAGACTGACGATAGTGATGACGAAGACTATGAACCCAATGAGGAAACTGCACTTGAGAGTTACACAACCCCTCTGGACGAGAAGAATTGCTCTGTGGACGAGTACGTTGTGTTCAAGGAGGTGTTGCATAGTGAGTGCTGTTTTGGTTTAGTAATTGAATGTAAACACACAGTGTTATCCTCATTTGATTTAGAAGAAACTTATGTTGTGAACTGGGGAAGCGTTGATTTTGCAAAAGTTTGTGCATTTAATGTATTCATTTTTCCATAGGTTAACCAATTAATAAGTAGACAAATGATTTAGGTTCTCACAGGATGGGATTTCTAGGTAGTGACACACATACACACTTGCATGCACAAGCCTGTGTACTGTAAATAAAAGCATGCGGCAATGTTCATGCTTACAAGCTGAAAAATTTATATAAACTGGCAGAAAATAGAAATTAACCAGGGCCTATTTATTATATCTCAAACTACCTATGATGATCTTTGGGTATACATTTACTACAGTAGTAGACAATTAATTTAATGCGAAAATAATTACTATTACTCTGTTGTTAGCTGTTTGTTACATTAATTTTTGGAAAAATACTTTAGAATGTTTTGGTAAATTGTCACTCCTAAACATTTGTGCTAATCTAAGGGAAGAGTATTAAATGTTAGGATCAGCACGTCCTTCATAGCGTGGAACAGGAAGAATTGTTTAGGTGCCTTTGCCTATCCTGGTAACTGGCGAAGCAATGAATGTTTCTTGGGCACAACATCTTTCATTGATCAGTTAGTCTAGTTGTAACATGGGAGCAGTATATTGTTTTTGGTGTATGGCTCACCCCAGGCTGTTTAAATTACATAATTGGATGTCGGAATTGAGGAAGGGTAGTATAGTTTGCGTGTGTGTATTTACACAATACGTCTTTGCTTGTATGAAGACAGTAAAGAATCTGTAATGCAGGAGTTATTTTGAACTGCTATTTTTTGTAAGCTGAATGGGGAAATACTGTATATGTATTTAATCTTAATTATTTGTAACAATGTGTGTCCTCATCGTTGGTACATACATATAGAGTACTGTATGTATTTGTATGGACTTGTGCTGTGCAGACATTCAGAGGAACGACCCCACCTGGTACCATGCTCTTGTGGGTGGACTGACGCCTGACCAGCAGAAGGCGCTGCAGGACATATTTGTTCTGGCAGACCAGAGAAAGGCAGCTGCAGAAAGCAAGAGGATAGAACAGAGTGGAGGTATTATGTCAATTAACAAACTTTTTCTAAAATTGCCTCCATTGTCCACAAAACTATGGACTGTACTGTATCAGATTTTTATACAAAATTCTTCAATATAGCTCTAGGTGAGTTTCAATTACATATTTAAAATTTTACTGTGTTGGAACTTGCTGTGTTAGACTATGGCTATTTGAATTTGGCACTTTGTGGCATCAGTGTTGCTCCGAGAGGCCATCTTTATTAGCAGTGCCATCTTCAGGCAGTTATCCTGAACTCCGTATTGCTGGCATCATGCAGCGGAAGTGTGCTTAAAGTTTGTGTTATTTTATCCAAACATTTGGTCCTCCGGGCCGGATCTGCGTGATTCGAGCCATATAATTTGATAAACTAGTCGGTATCGGGAAGGTTACATAGTATACGCAGTTATTCATTCATTGTGTACACATTCACACACTGCTATTGTAACCTACAGTAGTACTATATGGCGTACTGTGCTTTCAAATTACTTCTGCAAGGACTCTACTTCGTTGCAAGACAACTTAGCACTGGCACTGAAGTGTGCAATAATGTGTGCGCTGAATGACAGTGGAAGTTATAGGTACTGTCAATATCCTGTGTTTGTAACGTTGCGTCGGCGGGCACGCTTCGTATTGCGGTTGCAACTGTCAACATGGTGCAATACAGTAGAACCCCTTTTTTACACCATTCAAGGGATCCTGCAAAAATGGTGTAAAAAGCGGGAAAGTGTAAAATGTGGGAAATGCAGAAAAGGCTTTTAATATTACTAAGTAGTATAATTTAACATTTATATAGCTATTAAAAGTGTAAACAAACAATTTCCACACAAAATAAACTCCCAAACCTGTAAAGCGACATCCATGAATTATAGTATTTTGTTTTAGAAAATTTAAAGTAAAAAAATAAAACAGTAAATATTAAGGACTGACCATTAAACAAGGTTATGTCTATGTTTAATGTTTAAAGTAGTTGAACCAAGGATTTCACTTTGCTGACTGACATGTGCTGTTAACGACGATATCGTTAATTGGTACATTTGTACTCCTACAGACACACAAATCATTCATTAAAATAATGTCTCAGTTGGTCGTAACTTGACACGCAAATGCATTTTTGTTTTTCTGCAAACAGCTCGTACATCACAGAACTCTCTTCAATAGTTAAACAATTTTACGATTTACTTTTTGCTAGAATTGGCATAACCAAGGGATACACGTGTCCTGGTACGATGTTTCATCAACAGAAGATGCTAGTCGTTTAGCTTTGTAGGCACTTTGCGTTAATAATTACAACCAGAATGTTAACTTCACATTTCCCGAGTTCAAAACAAAGCAACCATAGACGTGTGTATACCAATAAACGCAATTGCGAGTGCTAGTGTCCGAGTCACATGAACTAGGGTAACTTTCACGTGAACGAGAGCGTCTCAGTGCAACTTCGTACAAGTTGCGACCAGCCGGTGGCAGTCACGTGAGCATCTCAGTGCAACTTCGTGCAAGTTGCAACCAGCCATTGGCGCGGTCATGTGAGCGAGTAACCACAGGTCCACAAAATGGCGTCGAATGTCCTAGTACCAAAGTGTAAAGATGTACCCGAGCGGAACAGTTGATGACTTTGCCATTAACGTTTAAGTTTGCAGTAATTTTATACATACATCTGTGCTTGCCGCTCGTGTACAGAAAGTAAACAAACTTCAAGAAAAAGTGTAAATAGCGGGGAATAGAAATATTGTAAATGGGAATGTTGTACATAGAAACAAATTGAGATAAAACGGGACCGACAGCAATTGGTGTAATTAGCGGGAAAACGTATAAACCGGTACCGCAAAAACGGGGTTCTACTGTATCAACTGAAAACTCGTTTGCGTTTGGTGAAGTCGCGCATGACCAGGCTTGTGACTCTTGCGGATGAAGTCAATAAAATTCCAAGTCGCATGGGATTGTTCAAGGCAACACGTTCCGACTTGCAACACTTAAAAACGGAATTTGATGCTTCACGAGACCCTCGATTTTACTAATACTGACGGTTCCATTTATGACATTCGTAAAATCGCTACCTTTGTAAAATCAATTTGGGCCAATTTTGCACCCCCGCCCCTTTTTTTCAACCAAATTTTAAAATTTCATTTTTTTGCAAAGTAGAGTACAAACTCTATGGATCGTTTTTCAAGGGACCGGAAGAAAAAATTATGCATGCGGACCAACTATGCATGTGGACTTACCTCTATGTTTTACCTAATCTCGAAATTTGATGTTGTACTTTATGTGCTGAGCTGACTGACAAGACAAAACATAAGAAAATTCTCTATACAAGTTATTATTTATTACGTTAATGTAAATTACGGAAAATAAATGAAACTCAAACATGAAATTAGGAACATTACTATCATTATTTTTTTAAAACTTTTTTAATTTAAATATTACGTATTTACGAGTGCAATCACGAAATTACATTACCATTAACGTAACCATCTACCGTAATTACGCGCATAATTTGCGCCATCGCGTAATTTGCGCATCCAACTTTTTGCCATCATTTAATGAATTTAAAAAAAATTCGCATAATTTGCGCGCAGGAGATGAAATATGTGCGGCGCGCGCTCAGTGTTATTCAGTTCCGCTGCCTTCTCGTCAAAACATGTGCACTGTCAAGCTAGACGTGCCTGGCAAGCGGACGAGGTAGTCACTGCAGTTTGCACCACTTCCTGCTTCTCCTCTCCCGCCCCTACTTGTTATCTGTTGTCTCCATCTCATGCGTTGTCCCTTGGTAAGCTACGGGAGATGCAAAGCAAAGTGGCTGACATCTGGTGGTGAACTTCTGAACCTTCGGAATGGTGATACCGACTGCAGACGCTATATTGTACACGTGTGTAGCGAAGCAATTTAAAGTATAAATAAATACTAAGTGGCAAAAATACTGTTCTTCGTTGTAAAAATAAAAGAGATTTATTAAACATATGTTTCTATGTGTATATAAAGAGCAATGTCGATAGGTAACAGTGTAAAAATATAAGTTACGACTACGAGTTTTGTCATTTTTACACATCGCAACTTCTGCCAATCTAGTTGTATTCATATTATAAACAGTAGTCTCCGTACTTATTCTGTATTACCTATTTGTATTTTCTTTTCCGATTTCTGTATGTATTGTAGTAAACACGTTTCATTATAACTGGTTTATTTAGAACGAACGAGGTTAGGCCTAACCTCGTCTATTTACTGAATACTAAATTGTTGAAATTATGTAGTCGTAGACGTGTCCATACCTGCCAACTTTTACCGATTGTCCGTAAAATGTACGGAAAGTACATACGTTTTACGGTTTTACGGAGGACAACATAATTTTACGGATTTCGGGACTTTCGACATTTATGTGTGTACATTAATGCATTGTTTACAAATGAATAGCGGACAAATTTGTTTTGCGCAAGCGTACCAACATGAAACGTGTTTTACGGTTGTTTCGCTTTGCTATTGTGCATAAACACTCGTAAAATTCGTTTTTACTGTGCGTTCAGCAGTTGGTCACAGTGAACGCTATAGGAACCAATAACAAAATTCGGTATGTGTTTTGTTCCCTGTTTCCTATTGGCTTATTTTATAGCTAACAGCCAATCCGTGAATTTCTTGTATGGGCTGTTACAAGATGGCGATGTGCGTGTTGTTGGGCTTTATTAAACGACTAGTGTGTTGTTTCTTGTCCAATTCCGCGCTTTTCTGTATGCTTGGAAGCTGTATTTTTTACTTTGAAACTAGAAATTTTTTTTCGCTGTTGTGATGAATATGACATATACCTACCGTGTGATGCGACGAAATTTTGAAGTTAGAAAATGCATCGCGCGCGTGTTTATACCGTCGCGAACTTGAAAGAAAAATTATTTTCTCTTATTGTGAAGCATACGTACAGTAATAATATTTTATATGATACCAAACTGTTCATAGTTACTACTAGCGTAATTTTTGTGCGGCATTTATTGGTAATTTATGGAAGATGGTATGAAGCGCTTAACTGTAACTACTATTTGAGGTTACAGGCCTACGTGGAAATCGCAGAATTAAACATGAATTTTCGTAAGTAGATTTTGAAGGCACTCTGACTAGAGCTAAATATTACCTTACAGTATTTTGTAACTCAAAACACAATCCAGTTAGGTATTGGGCTTTTTCAATCCATAAAATAAACAAAACTAGGTATTTGACATTTATATCTAACTTTGTGAAACTATTTATATGTGTAACCATGCTAACAGGTTGTTTAATGATGGAAGTGTACATTTTGAATTATAAAAGAATGATGGATTTTCAAAGAGTTAAGTGAACAGGAAATTGTTCAAAGTATAACTTGGCAAATAAGACCTACTTTAAAAACAAATAAACTTTTAAAATATTATATGTGTTATTATGTGTACAGTTTGTAAGACATAGGGACTGATATAATTTGGCACAAAAATTGCCGCGTGCAGTTTACAAATATGTGACAATCTGGAAAAGTTTTACTGATGGTCATTTTGAAAAGTTGGCAGGTATGCGTGTCGATTCATTTGTAAGCGTTAAAATACTATCTTAGCATGCGTGTCTTACTAAAATTAATATTCCGTTTTATGTTTATTTTTGAAACGTATATTTATTTTCCTACAAAAAATGTTACAAAAAATTTTTCGAAGCTACGTTTGCAGAACATTCCGTAGATATCTAGTAACATTAAATTACAAGCTCATAGTATCCCTGTTTAAATAAATTAACAGTCTACTTGCAATAACGATAATATATGTTGTAACAACATGAACTAACCTTTAAGCATTATGTAACTTATAAGCATTCTAAACGGACAGTTTTCGTGCGCTCAAATTTTAATCAATTTTGTAGTTTTCCAAAAAGATTATATTAAATTTTGTTCTTATAAATTGTATTTTCCGCATAACAAGATCGTTTACTGCTACACTCTCTCCATGCGCCTTTATTCCGCGTCGCTTCTAATGCTCACTTCAATGAATAATATGGGACATATTAAACAATTTATTACATATTGTGTATTAAATAGTTCGTCATGCTCAATATCGGTTTTATATACAATAATTTAAGCCTGCATTTATCCACACGACCCGTTAAAAATGAAAATACACTCGCGTTTCCGGCCGTTTGCAAGGCGCGACAGTGCTGCTCCTAGCGTTGCTTTGCATCTCCCACAGAATGAAAGGTCAACACACTGCAGATGTACTGGTGAGTCACTGCGCTGTTGCCAGCTCACTGCGCAGTACACAGGTGCTAGTTCTATGAGATGCGCTGCACTACAGCTTGACTAACCATCAAGCGACGCCGGCGAGTGGAATTTTAACGTGGTTTACGGAATGTTAGTGGCAAATTAAACCCTAAAGAAATTACCATAATTACCCAGGTAACACCCGCCCGCATGTAAGACCCGCACCACACCATTTTAACATGCTGTCAAATACAAAAAATTTTTTTACAATATTTAGTTCCAATTTAACTGCAATTTGCATAAAACTGTAATTAAATAAAATGAAACATGAATAAAATGAAAGATGTAGATGTCTTATTATATTATTAAGAATAAAATGATGCCCCAGACGTAAATATTGCTCAGCTCCTTGTCAGTAAATAACAATCAAACAATGGCGAGTAGGTGGCGATCTGAACTCTGTAGACAGCAGTCTGTAACTATACAGGGTGTCCCTGAATAACGTTTACAACCTGCTGTAGCGTTGTAGAGGACGTTGAGACGAGTAAAATGATATAGGACACTTAGGGTCACAGAGGCTGACAAACGCCTGAAAAGTGATGCACAAGATGTGGTCTGTACTGAAGTTAGCAATCGGAGTAGTTGCAGCGAGTGGCGCAGTTCGCTTAAGATTCCCCATTCACCGACGTACCCATTTGTCATGTATTCGTGTGTTAGCAGTTCAAGCTGCAGTAGTAAACGTCAATTGTCTGGCAACGTTAGTTTGTCAATGTCTTCGCAGTGCTTGTACAACTAAACGAAATGAATTACTCATTTAATGAACTGGCAGACATGCATCTTTGCTACGGTGCAGCAAACTCAAATGGACTTTATGCAGAACGCTTTCCACGTCACACTTTACCGTGCCATGTTTTATTTGCAACAGTGGACCATCGCATCCGTGAGACAGGGATGGTAAAGGTAAGAAAATACAAACATAAACCTTTAAAGTATGTAATAATGTGCTTTCTCGTCCGGATATTCTGGTTTACCTTACTTTCCTGGGATCATTCTAGGCAAATAATGGGGTGAACACTATGGGCAATTCCTTTCTCAGTTTCTATCGATCGTGGAAATTCATCTCACTGTTCTTAAATAACCACGCAAAGCTCCAATTAACAACTTATTTAACATACAATGTTATTTCGTACTTTAATACTCTGTTACAGGACGTGCGCCGTGAAGGGGGCGGACGACACCGCATTGTGCGACAACAGCGGTTTGAAGAGGAAGTATTAGCGAGAGTTGCAGTGAATCCATGTACGAGCACGCGTCGTGTTGCGGGTCAACTCGGTGTGTCGCGCATGTCTGTTTGGCGGGTGTGGCCCGAGCATGGTCTTTACCCATATCACAAACTAAAGGTACAGAAGTTGAACCCACGAGACTACGAACCACGTGTCCAATACTGCCAGTGGTACCTTGAAAAATGCCAACAAGAACTCTATTTCCCCTTGTTAGTCATGTATTCCGACGAAGCAACATTCACTGCGGACGGTGTTTTTAACACAAAAAATAACGTTAGTTGGGCAAATGCTAACTTACATACTATCTACGTACACGTCGTCAAGAGAAGTTTAAAGTCAATGTGTGGGCGGGTATTTTGGACAGATACGTGGTTGGGCCGTACATCTTGCCGCATCACTTAAACCAAAACAATTACCATGTATTTTTGCGGGATGTGTTACCCGTTCTTCTTAAAGATGTTCCATTATAAGTACGATTGAACATGTGATTGCAACATGATGGCGCACCTGCACATTACGGTATGCGAGTTCGTAATCATTGAAATGAACAATACCTCAGCGGTGGATAGGACGTGGTGGACCAGCTGTTTGGCCGGCGCGATCACCAGATTTAAACGTGTTAGACTTTTTCTTCTGGGGTTGCATGAAAGATCTCATTTATCATACATCCGTGGAGTCGAAAATGGATATGATCGGTAGAATAACTGCAGCTACTCAAGAAATACAGACCAATCCAGCCATTTTCGTACGGCTTCGTGATGAACTTGCAAGACGTTGTAATCTGTGCATTCAAGTAAATGGTCAAAGCTTTGAACATTTGTTGTAACTAGTGTGTTTATTAATGTAGTTTTGCCCAGGGAACACTCCTGAAATGTATTC
>PNEQ01004502.1:0-13771 GCA_003012365.1 Medauroidea extradentata | reverse complement strand
AGAGTATTTTGAATATCGTTAATGAAAATTATGAACAAAAGCGGAGATAGGCAGCTGCCTTGGGGAACACCAGATGAAATTGGTTGACTGAGAGATAATTTGTCAAGCATCTTAACTTGGAAGGATCGCCCAAATAAATAGTTGTTAATAAGATTTACAGTGCTCATATTAATGCCGATATTAGATAATTTAGCAAGGATAAGCTTGTGATTAACTTTATCAAAGGCATTTGAAAAGTAAAAAAAAAATTGCATCAACTTGACATCTGGAAATTACTGAGCTATATATAGGATTATAAAATTCCATCAAATTAGTAACAGTAGTTCTTGAGGGGACAAAGCCATGTTGGGAACCAAAATGGTTAGCAGTGTAGAAAAGAAGATTCTGATGTATAATCCTTTCGAAAATGTATCACTTCCTTAAGAAAGTGCGAAACAACTTCGCAGTGTTTCACGTGTTCGTCAATTGAAACGTCGTCTTGCAAGATATGGACGACTTGACAATGCCATACAAGTTGGGGCTCAACAGTGAGATAGTTTTCCCGCTGCGAGTCGCACTAGTGCATCAGACTGTTGACTGCTTATTCTGCTAAAGTGGCCTTTACATTAGTTGATAGTTTATAAGTTGGCGTAATTTAAAAGCATTCAGTTTTAGTGAAGGCACAGAAACTTGAACAAAAATCTTACTGTGTAGCAGTCAGGTGGATAGGCGTTGTTACCTATAGTGTAGGAACAAGCATTTGTACATGCACCGTGAGTTACGGTAATGAGCCGCTAGCTCTGTGGTTTTTTTTTTCATGGGTCTTTTATATTTCATGTAGCTCAGAAGGGGTGATGAAGGAAAAATTGCAGCATATTCATCATTTCATCAATTTTATTTTGTTTCACAATTGCAGCTTACTTGCTATTAATGGTGACTGCAGTATCTTATCATTGCATGCTAACAAACATTTTATAATAACCACCCTTTAAAAATTAAAATTTATACATTCTTTTGATGGTTCCTAAAAATGATGTCATTAGGTTTTTGGTGTAATTAGGTCTGGTGTTGTTAGATCAATATTCTACTGTAATTGCTGTTAGTGACCCTTTTGTTTTGCAACTTTTCATAAACACAAGAATAGGTATGTACGTAGTTTTTTAATATTGTATATTATGTGTTATAGGTTATGTTTTCAACCAACAGACTGTGCCTACATCATTCAATTTTGGTGGAACACCACTTGGACGATAAAATGCATTTGGCAGTTATTTTTATCGTGTTTGGGGACCGACTGCATTTCCATGCTCGTAGTTTCTGCAAATGACTTGAAAAGAGAAATCACACATGGAACTCGCCTTTTCTGTTAGGTGTCATATACCTCGTAAAACATTTTCAAAATTATTCTGTTAACGCTAAAAAAAAATTTTTTTAGTACAGTTGTTTTGAAATGTGTTGTTATCTTATCATATTGTATGAAATTTAACACTGTATAATAAATTATATTGCTACTATTAATGTGAATTTTTAATGTAGCGAAAATGATAGTATGTTTACCGATTTGCAAACAAAATTATGATAGTTAGGCATATTGAATTGTTTTAAATCAGAATGGAATTCAGATTGCCAGTGATATATCTATTTGCTGCTGTTAATGTAATCTGTTTTGTGATTGTGATATTCTATTGAACAGTTAATGTTCAATTAGTAGTTAATATTAATACTTTTTTAACCTAAAATTTCAAAGTAAACATACAGTTTTTAAGTTTTTGGTAATTGTTTAGTAATTAAAAATGAATTTAAGAAAATCAGAGTATTGATTTTCTTTCAGTATTTCTCTTCTAAAAGCTCTGTAAATATGTAAGCATTTGTAAGTTAAAATACTCTTCTTGGTGAAACTGCAATATAAAAACTTTGTTTTGTACTAATTGAATTATTTTCATTTAACTTATTTTGAAACAGAGATCGTAAAATTGTTAATGAAGATATTTGTTTGACTATGTTTTATTTAAATTATTTTGTCAGTGTAGAAAATATTTGTGTATTTGCATAGCTTTTATAATTATAACGTGTTTGTTTAGTTTTGTAGCCATTTGTTTCATAGTGTATATTTGTAATGGTGAGTACAGACAGCTGTTGCATGTTTGCTAAATGTACTATTAAATATTGCTTGTGTTTAGTGTTTATTGTTAAGCTTGTACCAATAACTTCTTGTGTGTTGAACATACTTTGTTATCTAAATATGATGGCAACAGGGTTCCTACCATGGGCTTTTTCTTTCATACAGTACTTTGCTGAAAATTGCCTTTTTTGGCCATTTACATTGTAGGGAGCTAGGGGATAGCCTTGTAATTTTTTGACAGTAAAAATAACTGGATAAGTAATTTCCAGCCACAACAAACCAAGTTTTGTTACTCGGTAAAAATAGTTGGGATGAACCGACATGGAAGAACCAATTACATTAAAAAATTTAATGTATCTTATTATATTCTTGACCAACGTTGATGGATATGACAAATAGCCTATTATTAGGCTTACGTTACACAAACAAATACGGTAAATTTAAAGAAAAGGAATAGTATTGAGTGTGATGTTAAAGATAAAAATTTACGGTACTTTATCTATCTTACAAACGGAAACAAATTAATTCATGTTTACATCCTTACAAATTTTGTATACTTCCTTAAAAATAATCTTATATAATTTGCAACATAGCATTCATCTCAATATCTGTATTCAACAGCTCTTAGGTTTTAGGAAGAGAAACAAGTTGATTAATTTTATGTGGTTTTACCACTTCTGACGAATAGCTGTAGAAATTAATGACTGCATATTTGTCACGTCCAGAATCAAGATGAAAATGTTTCCACACTCCGCTACAATATTAGTTTTATCCATATTGCAAAAATAATTGCAAACTGCGTCCACACACACACACACAAGTATAGTCCTGTCGCTATTAGTGAATAATAAGTATAACTTCAATCAGGATTGACAACCTACGTAGTTTTTGCGCTCCTAGGCATATTACTTAAAGGAACAGACAGGGCAGTCTTCCAATGACTGCATTGAACTCTCACTCAGAGCACACCAAACACTAGAAAAGTGTGGTGGTGAGTAGTGACGTCATGACACAAAACAAGGATTGTAGTTTGTTTATATGACCGACACATTTGTTTACTCTGCACTGTTGGTGTAACACAAAAAATAATTTGCAAAGTAATTATTAAATTTTCTTAAATTTAATTGACAAAAAATTTCAATACACGAGGGATTTCAATGGATGTAGTCTTGAAATGTTGTAAATATTAAAGTTCCTTGGATGCAAAAAATTTCAATCCATTAGGTTTCAATCACTGCAGTAGAAGAACAGGTCTCCACGTTCACCTGGAAAGGTGACCTCCTTGTTTCATTGCAGTTCGCCAAGTTACTGAGAATGTTGTGTGTCTTTGGCGCTGTAATCTGGGCGGTCGGGCTCAAACTCCGCCCACTTCCCTCCCACTTTTTTCCAGTGTTTACATTATAAAGACAAACAATTTATCAAAACATATTTTTTATAAATTTATTAAATACAGTACTCCCTTCACTCACAATCCTAAAGCATGGCTCCAGCAATCTTTATTTACTTTATAATGTAAATACTGGAAAAAGTGGGCGGAGTTTGAGCCTCACCGCCTTGATTACAGCGCCAAAGACGCACAATACTCTCGACAACTTAGCGAACAGCAGCCAAACAACAAGGGGGTCAAGCAAAGCACATTGGTAGATAGGCGAGTGTCCAGACCTGTACTTCTGTGACTGTTTTCAATACATAGAGAATCAAGTGTATTTCTATTTATCAGTAAAAAAAATATGTCATGTTTTCTCCTGAATGTTAACAGTAAAAAAAGGTGTTATGCAAGTTTGAAGTGTGTTATTTTTTTACCTTTCGTGTCTTACTAGTTAATTGTTTGAAATAATAACTGATAATAGATAACAATTAATTGCCTAAATCTGATTGTTGTGAGATTAAAATTAATCAAAAATCAGTACAGTAACTGAATCGGTTCATCCCCAAAAAAAAAATAGTTTTAATAAAAAACTGCACGACTGTAAGAACCAGTTTGTTTTAGATTGTAATGTGGCATGTATTTATTTTATATGTACATGCTTATTTGTGTGATTGAATGAATTTTTTTCCTGCGTAGTACTACTCGATCAGAAATTTGTATTGGCTTAACACAGCTCCAGTATATAGCCTTGTTTTTTAAAGAAGTGTTTTGATTTACTTCTGCAGTGACAATATTAAGTAAAAGTTTTGAGTGCCTGTCTCTCAAGTAATCTCTGCCCATATTTACAGCAATAATGTTAATATTTCTTGTGTTACCATAATCACTACATTTTAACCAGAGTATTGATTTTATGGTCCAAATCAATTTTGTGTGTAAAGGTACTAAACAGAATTTGCTATCTTCTGAAATTTAATTAAAGAAAAACAGTATTTCGTGTTCAGGTGAACATTGCACATGCCTTGGAAACATTGTACCTATTGTTTGTCAGCGTTATTTTTTACTATGATAATTGAGGAAAGAGTATTTTAAAAAAAAGTTTTTATGAGATTGTGCAGATTATTAAGACAAGCCATTTGTTGAGATAATATTTTGTATTAATTTTAGATTGTGTATGCACTGGACATAATTTTACAATCATTATTAATTTTTAGGCTTTATAAAACAATTTAGTTTTTCAGATATTTCATTACCACAAAAGACTCGGTGTCTAGTATTGATACATGATGCTGATCCACATTAGTAAATTGAAGCAACATGATTTGTTACATATATTAATTATAAATTGTATGATTTTGATGACTGAAGACTTTGTTAGACTTCTTCTGAAGATGACAGTAGTAATAGCAAACGATGCACTACATTAAGACTGAAATGCTACTCTTGAATTTATTGTGATGTTTTAAAATATTTTACAGTAGAACCCTAATTTTACGATGCCTCACATTGCCTGAGAATGACCTCGCAAAATTGTTTCTAAGTAATTTTGACTCCAAAAAACATAAAAAAATATTTAGTTTAGTACAGGATGTACTTTTCATTTTAAGTTAGCCTTAATCATCTCTGATCATCAAAATATTGTGTTGTATAAATTAAATATTGCCGTTTTAGCATGGATAAGGCTGAATGTTATTTGTAAAACGAAAAAAATAAAAAAAATCTAGATTGAAATACAGGAAAATACCATAAAGTATACAGTAGGATGCAATGAATTTGAAGTATTCCTGTAAATTCTGGATTGCTGAGCCTCCTCTCAATAGGGCACAGGCCAGCCACAATTGCAACAACAAATTGTGACGTCAACCTAATTAGTTAACTGTTGCATCAGCCTGAACCGCACTGCTTTGAAACGTGGCAGATGCTGCACATCTGACCAGCTTTTAAATATGACAACAGTGCAGTGCTTTTGCGGAATCTGAAGAGTGTATCTACGTGCTTGCACTCCTTGCCACGTCCTCCGTTCTTGTATCACCCTTTTCACTTAAAAGTGTCACCCAACTGTTTTCCGCCTTGTTTAACTTAACATTTTCAATTAAATACATGCTGTTGTACTATAAAGTTCTTGTATTACTAACATGTGAGTTTAAAAAATGGAGATGAAAAAGGTGTTAATTTATTGCGCATAAGACTATACCATTTACCACCTTTATCTTAAGAAAATATCTTGTGTGAGCTTACTCTTGCCACACATGTGCATGCATACGTTATAGGAGGGTCTGCAGAATTAGTGAGCTAGCAATGGTTTTTACTTCATCTCCCTTACCCTTACATCATAAATAAAAAAAATCAGTTGTCCTGGCTTTCGGTTTTGTTTCTTTTAAGGGAGTGGATTGATTGCAGATTTTGTCTTTCCTTTCTTGTGAGGGGATGTTACTCTTTCCTCTAAAAATAGTAACATAGTGTCTCGCTAGAGATTTACTTATCTGCCTTGCCTGAGTGTGTCACTTCTTCTCCCTTTGCTGGCAACCCCACGTCTTAAATGGAAACAAAGAAGGTGTTTGAGGAGAGGAAAGGGAAACACAAACATTATGAAATTGCTTTGTTGCCCTATATATTGAAGCACTTGTTTTTTCTTAATAATTTCACTTTCATTGCCCACTTATTGTAGGGTAATTATATGTCGAGCAGATGGTACAGGGATGCAGCTAAGCAAATATCTAAGGCGTCGTTAGCATTGATGGCTACTTGGGGTGAAGGGGTAAACTGAAGACAGTATTTAAAAAGAGAGCTAGAAGAGAAATTAGTTACAAGTGAGGGGTACTTTATTGCCATGTATCAGAAATATCAGGAGTTCTGAACCTGGCAATGTGAGTAGAAGCAAGGGTAGGCACAGGAGCAGTGTGTCCCCCCCCCCCCTTCCTTCGCATGATGTGCAGATTCATTCATTTCAGTTCTCAACTGTGGCAGTTTTTAATTGATTTATCACGTGTATTTTTTGTGTTTTATCTCGTAGTGTGCCAGTTACGTGCAGTATCCATATGAGCCACGTATTTAATTGCTGTAGGAGTGCAGACTTTTTTATAAGTTGTATTTTTTTCTCATTTTTCATGGGATTTATTTTCCATAAATTTTATGATTTCTGATGGTTCTTGAGAATGGTCTTGTGAAATTGGGGTTCTACTGTAGTTTATTTTTTTTCTTCAAGGAATGTGCTACCTTATTCTCTTAGTGTTAGATACCTATAAGTTATTGAGTACCACATTTACTTGCATAATGGCCGCACATTTGTTTCGAAAGGCTTACAAAGGAAGTGTATAAAACCCACATAACAGCAGCACCTGTCTTTTCGGCGCGTGGACGTAACGTTAAATTTTTGTGAATGTTGTTCGTGCAAAAGTAACTCTGTAATTAAGTAACTTATCACTACTGCATTTCCAAGAATTCTAATATTTGTGCAATAGTGTATAAGTAGCTTTACTTGTTGATTGTGTGAGCAAAAGTGTCTTGTTTTTTTTTTTTTTTTTTAACTTCTTTATCAATGTGTGTGATAATTTCTAATTATAATCATAAATTAGTAATTCAGCAAGGGTACAAAATACCATCGTAATAAGTGTGTGTGTTTACCTTATCTTTTACACCACTTAAAAATCTTGACTGAAAAATTTTTTCCCAGGGAATACCTCTAATTTCTGCAACCCATTTTAGGGGGGAAAATTTGATCAAATACACATGGATACTATGCGAGTTAATGCATTAGTACTAAAGAGTTTTTTTTTCTTCCCATTTTGATATAAATTAAAATTGGTTGTTTGGTTATTATTATAAATTAATCTGTGTGCTGAAAGGGTTATACATACTGTATATGGGGGGCAAATACTGAAGTATAGTATAAAAAGTACGTACATATTGTTGGGCGACTGCATAGAGCAAGTAGGACTGTACGTTGACATTTTTAATTTTGTAAGATATTCTTGTTAATGTAAAAAAAAAACAAAAAAAAAAAAACACAAGATATGGTTTGAAAGTGACAGTCATTCTCTAAATTTAAATTTTTATAATTGATGTTATTACACTTACTGTTTGTTCTGTTGTAATGGTTAGCACTGTTTACATTTGTTGTATCTTGCATTAAAATAAGACCATAATTTAAGGTTGCTGCTTAACTTGAAGCCCAGGTGAGAGCAAATATTCTGATTTACATGGTACCTAATGTTAGGTGGAGCTGTGTACCTGTCAAACCTATGCATATGTCACCAGTGACGTGTTCCGTCATCTCAATGTGAGCCACATGCTGTCTTTTTAATACCCTGACGCTATAAAAATAGAAATATTACTCGAAAACACCTACTTATAAATTATTAACATTTTTTGTATGTAGCAATATTTTTCTCATCTCAAACCGTAAAATAGTTTTGGAACAAAAACGATATTGTGAAAGGTGACTGAGTGTATCAAAATATAATTTAAACATGTAAATCGCTATCCTTGTTATGAGGAGTGCAGTTTTCACAAATTAATACTATGTTTTCATACTGAGCAGAATTTCACAAAAATATACAATGAGCTGGAAGATACCCAGGTACCCAACCAACCAATTTGAGGACACTGTCTACCTCGGAGCCCTGGGGTGAGCAGGATATAGATAATGACAAACTATATTTGGTGGAGCTTCGGTCACTTTTCACAATGTCACTTCGAGATAAAAATCATTTTTTGCCTTGTGAAAAGAAAAGTATTGCAACAAATTGAAAAGTGGACAAAAATTAAAGTCTTTTCAAGTGTTTTATGAGAAGAGAAATGCTGTACTTGCGCCCAGTATTCAGGGTATTTAAAAAATGCCCTATGAGATCCCAAAACAATGTGGGTCACACAGATGAACAAACAAGTCAATGGTGGCATGTACAGTAGAACCCCAATTTAACTAAATGCCTTTGTTCTTAAAAATTTGTACTCTAAAATTGATGTGGCATTAAATCCGACTAGATTTTTTTTTTAACACTCCAAAAAAAAGTTATGAATCCTGTTTTCTCGTGTTGGGATTTGTCAGAAT
The DNA here is from genome assembly GCA_003012365.1 of Medauroidea extradentata. Taxonomy (NCBI): domain Eukaryota; kingdom Metazoa; phylum Arthropoda; class Insecta; order Phasmatodea; family Phasmatidae; genus Medauroidea; species Medauroidea extradentata. Next base: position 5,254 of record PNEQ01004502.1, on the reverse strand, counting down.
CTAAGGTTATTAAAGAATTTTTTTGTTACCATTCCACAACAGCAGAATGCAGTTATTGCCAGCGGTAAGTCGTAGTTGCAAAAAAAAATTGGAAAAAAAAATTTAATTGCTGAAACTATTATGTGTGTGATTGTGGTTTTAGTGATTCGAATATTTTTTTCCCTGCGCAATCTACAAAAAAATATAAATATCTTATTTGCTTAGTTAATAAAAATCATTAAAATTTTGCAGTTTTTAGTCAATAACCTTGAAATTTCTTAAAACATGTTACTTTGACAGCAGTACGTGTCTTTTTTTCTCTGTCTTCTTTAAATTGCTGTTTACGAGAAAAAAATTAACATTTTTTTTGTAAGCAAGTGCTTACTACAGATGTCGCAGCTGTTCTAGTTTACTCACATGTACATATTAATATGAAAGAAAAAAAAGTCCTTTTTCTAAATATTTTTGTAAGAATTTGGTACAGAATTTTGATAGCAAAATTACCAGTTATAGTAGGCTATGTAGTAAATTATTATAATCCTATGAAAAATTTAGATGTTGGTTTGCAGGAAATAATCTAATGCTAATGTTTTTTTAAGAGACTGAACAGTGTAAAATAACAGTGAAATTGTCTACCTGTTTCATATCTGGAAACATTTGTAAAACAAGTGTAAAGAAAATATGAACATGTTCAACTGGGTGCTTTTGTTAGCAAATTAAGTATTGGCAATAAAAAAAAAAGTTTCTCCATACAACACCTGCATTAACTAATTCATTTATTGGCTGGTTACTTACAAAATTGTTGTTTAGAAGTCGCAATATTTCTTGCCTGAAATAGTGTAATTTCATGCCAACGATCACCTTTGTTCAGCCCTTTGCTCACATTAATTTCAAAATTTCAGATTGCAAGAATAACTGAAAATGATGTTTCCCCATGTTTTGACCATTTTAATTTACGTTCCCACTCTTTCCGACATCGCTGCAGAACTGTCTAGCAATGTTTTCCATTTTTTACATTACAAAAAAAATTGTTAACTTCCCAGCAACACATGTACACGCAGCAAACTTTTAATGGCCTTCGAACTTTCGCTGCCAATACAGTCTGCCCTTGTGTCGGTATGTTGAAATGTTCTCTTAATGTATATCGCTATGCTTTGAGTGCAGAGTATACAATGAGGAATTAATATCTGCGAGAGTATATCTGTGATCACGAATGACATATTTTTGTAAGTCGCATCATCGTGTCATTCTTGAAGTGTAAAAAATGAGTAAAAACTAAAATTCACAAGATTATGGCGGCATCAGTAGTTAATAGTCTGCTGCACCGCACACACTGAACAAACTGATTACTGCTCGCTGAAAATACTTTGCATTACGCTACAGTATTTTATTTAGCAGAGAGAATTTGACTAAGGTAATATATCTAAAAATTTCAGATGTTAATACAATTGTATGGTATATATTTGGTAGAACGTATAGTACATGACTGTACTCCATAGACAATAAGGAAGAACACACCGTACAATGGCTTGCTAGTGGAACACTGTCTGCATTTTAGTTCCAGTGCTGTCCACCGCCATGCTGTGTAAACTGGGTATCTAGATGTTTGTTCATCCACCAGGTCATGAGGAAGGAGTTAGGTTCACGCGTGCTTATGCAATGCAACATAGTTCACTCAGCCACCTGCTCCCCAACTACAGCATTTGCATAGCTAACTAACTGCCTTAATGCTTGCATTTTTACCTTTGTGGGTTTAAAAAAATAAAAATATATATATATATACTTAAATTCAGCTTTATATCCCTAACAAAAAAGTTATAAAAGTCAGATTTCTCAAGTAGACAGTATGTGTACAAACATATACAGTAGCTATAACATACTGCCATGACCATATTAGTAATCTGCTGTTGTGAAACAAAAAAAAAAAAAAATTGATTAAAAATCTTTATGGGCATGGACTCTACAGCAATTTTAATCATATTTTTATATTTGTAAGAGATATTTTTATTGGATATTTTTTGCATAATGGCTCGTGTCAAAATTTTCATATTACGGTTGCAAGCAAGGCACTAAAACCGACACACCAAACTGAAAAAAATTCACAATAAATAACAATATTGGAGGTTACAAGGTCTCCTGTGTACAACAAAGTACATATATTATTTTTCTATTTGTAAAAAATTTTTGAATTTATTTTATTTTAATTTCAATATTTTTATTTAAGGTTTTTCTACAAAGATGTAAAAATGCACAGTGATTGTGAAAATAGCCTTAATAGTTTATATTTCCAGTTATCATAAATTTTTTTTTTCGTCACTGTTATTTTGGAGTTCATTAAATCGGGGTTCTACGATACTTGAGAATAAAAATTCTCCATATGGATAATCTTAATTTGAAATGAGAGTTTGTGTTTTTGCTGTTTTAGACTTCAAAAATTATCTTTGAGTAATTTATTTCGTTTGACGTGAGCCCCAATGATTGCAATTTCATTAATACAAGTATGTGGCCTGGTGTTTGTGTCTTTGTGACTCTAGGTACTGTCAAAGTTTCCTTCACCCTTTTTCTGTATGTAGTTCGGTAAACTAAATCTCATGCTACATTGCTGAGCTCCACAGAGAATTTAATGGTGAGCTGTGTGTAGAAATGACTAACCTGAAAGTAAGGAGATTTCAGCCATGTCTGACATTTGAAGTAGTGTACTTACATGGGTTTTCCACTTACGAACTACATCCTGTTGATGCTGACTGAATTTTTACATACACATTTTTGTGATACAATCTTCTGTGTAACATAGAAATTAAGAAGGTTAGGTAAGGTTTCTTAGTACTTATCCAAAGGTTGCACCAAAGGCCAACATAGAATTAAGATTTTCTTTTCTCTGACCTATTGCTGGATGAGAGAGTGATGCAGAACAATTGTTACGTGCAGAAATTTGAACAAGTGATTCCAGGGTATTTACATTGTATAATTTAAAGGTAATGGTGTGAAACTGCTAAAATGTATTTATGAGAAAAATTAAAATAAAATAAAGTTAGTGTTTCAGAAATCAAACAAAATGATTACTGAGAGTAATAATTAAAGCCTGTCACTTTTCTGTTTATATTTTTTTATATACTTTCCTTAAACATTCACTCCCAGTATTAACCAGCTGGTGGGAGCCCTGTGCAGTGCAGTTTAAATGGAAATGGCATTTTGCTCATTAAACATAATGTAGCATACCACTTCGGAGAAGATGAAAAAAATTGTGTACATGTGACAAAAGAGAGAGTTTTCCAAGCATGCCAGTAAGCACTCTCATTATATTGAACTGTGTTTAATGTGTGTGTGTGTGTGTGTGTGTGTGTGTGTGTGTGTGTGTGTTGCAATGGGCAAATATTGTGTAAGGTACTAACAACATTAACATTCTTAGGTAAACCAAACATTTGAACCAAGCTGGCTTCCTAGTTCCTCACTAATTTAAAAAATCATGCCCCACTGCAGTTGGTAACATAAAAATTAAAAATACTACCCTATGGCCTTGGAACACAAAGTGTGTGGTATACCTTATGTATCATGACTAAATTGTACCTTTTTTATGTATGAGGTACTAGTACTTAAAGGAAGCTGCTTGTGGGCAGTAAACATAGGCCTGTATGTAGTAGTAGTAGGATGCACACGTTTTATATTGAAGAGCGGTCGCAATGGTTTGTCAATAAGGCCATTTTAGCAGCGAGATGAAATGTGTGGGTCATAGTATATGTGTGTGTGTACTGTATTCACTGTTCGCAAGTACCTGCCTGTAAGTATAGTACTTATTTATTTCTTATTAAAAATGTAATCATATGCCTAGCTGCCTTTTCCTGCTGTAAATTAAAACTCTGTTAATGGGAATTATGCTTGGAATTACATTTCTGAGCAGCTTTACATTTTAAGCACACACAGCTTTGATGGAACAATGACTTATTACTAGTGAAGTGAGAGTTGCTTATGGACATGTAAGTACTGTGTAGGGTAAAGTGTCAGTTGCTTGGATATGTCAAAATCATGTGCTGTCCAGAAGGTTCGGTGCTGTTGCAGTCCTATAGAAATTGCCACTCACGACTCCACTTCAGATTAATAATATAAAATGGATTACACTGTGTAGTCAGAATCTCTTGATTTTACGACAAAGATGATTTTTTTAGGATCCATAGATTTAAAGTAAAAAATATTATGTACAAAGGAAAATATTAATATATCATCCTATACAATTGTACAGTAATATTTTTGTAGCTGTGCACAAACATTACACAAATCGGGCCTACTTGCTTGATCCAGTATTTTGTGGATAAGTTGATTCAAGAAATATTCAAACTGAGTCGTAAGTGCAATAAATTATGTGTTTAATACAATTACAATATTTGATAAATGCAGTACATATTTTCATGTCTCACATTGTGTAATTGCCAGTGATGGGATGTAGTTGGCAACAGTTGTTGGGCTGACACATGCTTTACATGTGTATTTTAAGTATAGGGCTTATTGCATTTTACCTTCTTACCATATTGCCATTTACACTTATCTTTTTTATGTAGAAAATTCTTGAATAAAAATTACATGAGATTACTGAATGAGGAATTGACATAGTTAATGACACACTAAGTAAATTGTTTAGGGCTGTTATCATGAATATTTTGCTGAGAACTAGCTTAGCCAAAATTTATAAATATGTATGTTACAAAACTGTCTTGTATTTTAGGAAAGTTGTTCTGAAAGGTTACTTGGCAAGTCATATTAAAATGAGAAAGAAGGATATCTCACAGTACAAACGATAAGATGCTGTGCATTGAGTTGCTTGTATGTATCTGCATGTGAACAAAACATTTTCATGCACATTACCAATGTTACATTGGTTAGACCAGAGCATATACGTACAGTACAGGATACTGTATATATGAAGGCTTGAGCCCGTTATTGAACTAGACTTTACTATTGGTAAAAATTAGAGCATTTTTGTAACTTTAAACACTTTGGTATAATGAAAGTAAGTTTTAAATATTGGTGAACAGGATTAATGTCATCGGGAAATAGCATTGGAAGAAGAGTTGCAAAATTGACTGGATAGTTTGGTTATCTCGTTGTTGCTTGTGTTTGCCACGTGGGTGAGTAGGCCTAAAATATTTTGTTCCTTTGTTTAGTCGAGGTTTTTTTTTTGTCTTCACGTCTCTTCAGTAGTTTAAATTACCGTTTCTTGGCAAAATTTAGCCCAAAGTGATTTTACTACTTCAATTGTTAGAATCGTTGCAGTGTTTGTTCT
>PNEQ01004501.1:45315-56333 GCA_003012365.1 Medauroidea extradentata | reverse complement strand
GGGAAGAGTTACGGCCAAGGGTCAGTGGTGTAAGGCTAATGTAACCTGAGCACGTGGTCGATTAAAAGTGGGAAACGTAAGACCTCTCGTATTTATTTCGAGTCGTAGTTAGCTTCCTATTGCAGAGTGCACGGCGTGCTCCTGGCCTACAGGGAGCGGAAGATCAACGGTCGCAGCGACACCAACCTGAGGGGGAGCTACACGGGCCCTAGACGCCCTGAGACCTCGTGCCTCCCCGACTCGGCCGGGGCAATAGCTGAGTGGCGCCCACTTCCTTAACATCTACGTAAATTACCGCCCCTCAGGGAACACACGGTGTCAACCCAATAGTGAAAGTAAACTGGTCTAATACTAATAATATAACCAATAGTGATATAAACTGGTCCAATACTAATAATATAACACAATAGTGATAGTCAAGTGGTCCAATACTAATAATATAACCCAATAGTGATAGTAAACATGTCCAATACTAATAATATTCCCCATTAGTGATAGTAAACTGGTCCAATACTAAAAATGTTCCCCAACAGTGATAGTAAATTGGTCCAATACTAATATTATAACCGAATAGTGATAGTAAACTGGTCCAATACTAATAGTATAACCCATTAGTGATAGTAAACTGGTCCAATACTAATAATATAACCCAATAGTGATAGTAAACTGGTCTAATACTAATAGTATAACCCAATAGTGATAGTAAACATGTCCAATACTAATAATATTCCCCATTAGTGATAGTAAACTGGTCCAATACTAATAATATTCCCCAACAGTGATAGTAAATTGGTCCAATACTAATAGTATAACCTAATAGTGATAGTAAATTGGTCCAATACTAATAATATAACACAATAGTGATAGTAGACTGGTCCAATACTAATAATATAACCCAATAGTGATAGTAAACATGTCCAATACTAATAATATTCCCCATTAGTGATAGTAAACTGGTCCAATACTAATAATATTTCCCAACAGTGATAGTAAATTAGTCCAACACTAATAGTACAACCCAATAGTGATAGTAAACTGGTCTAATACTGATAATATAACCCAATAGTTATAGTAAACTGGTCCAATACTAATAATATAACACAATAGTGATAATCAAGTGGTCCAATATTAATAATATAACCCAATAGTGATAGTAAATTTGTCCAATACTAATAATATCCCCCAATAGTGACGGTAATCTGGTGCAGTACTAATAATATTCCCCAATAGTGATAGTAAACTAGTCCAATACTAAAAACATAACTCAATAGTAATAGTAACCATGTCCAATACTAAAAATATAACTCTATAGTGATAGTAAACTGGTCCAATACTAATAATATAATCCAATATTGATAGTAAACTGGTCCAATACTAATAATATAAACCAATAGTGTTACTAAACATGTCCAATAGCCTACTAATAATATAACCCATTAGTGATACTAAACTGGTCCAATACAAATAATATAACCCAATAGTGATAGTAAACGGGACCAATAATAATATTATTCCCCAATAGTGATAGTAAACTGGTCCAATACTAATAACATAACCCAGTAGTGATAGTAAACTGGTCCAATACTAATAATATTCCCCATTAGTGATAGTAAACTGGTCCAATACTAATAATATTCCCCAACAGTGATAGTAAATTGGTCCAATACTAATATTATAACCCAATAGTGATAGTAAACTGGTCCAATACTAATAGTATAACCCATTAGTGATAGTAAACTGGTCCAATACTAATAATATAACCCAATAGTGATAGTAAACTGGTCCAATACTAATAGTATAACCCAATAGTGATAGTAAACATGTCCAATACTAATAATATTCCCCATTAGTGATAGTAAACTGGTCCAATACTAATAATATAACACAATAGTGACAGTAAACTGGTCTAATACTAATAATATAACCGAATAGAAATAGTAAACTGGTCCAATACTAATAATATAACACAATAGTGATAGTCAAGTGGTCCAATACTAATAATATAACCCAATAGTGATAGTAAACATGTCCAATACTAATAATATTCCCCATTAGTGATAGTAAACTGGTCCAATACTAATAATATTCCCCAAGAGTGATAGTAAATTGGTCCAATACTAATATTATAACCCAATAGTGATAGTAAACTGGTCCAATACTAATAGTATAACCCATTAGTGATAGTAAACTGGTCCAATACTAATAATATTCCCCAACAGTGATAGTAAATTAGTCCAACACTAATAGTATAACCCAATAGTGATAGTAAACTGGTCTAATACTGATAATATAACACAATAGTTATAATAAACTGGTCCAATACTAATAATATAACACAATAGTGATAATCAAGTGGTCCAATACTAATAATATAACCCAATTGTGATAGTAAATTTGTCCAATACTAATAATATCCCCCAATAGTGACGGTAATCTGGTGCAGTACTAATAATATTCCCCAATAGTGATAGTAAACTAGTCCAATACTAAAAATATAACTCAATAGTAATAGTAAACATGTCCAATACTAATAATATAACTCTATAGTGATAGAAAACTGGTCCAATACTAATAACATAACCCAATATTGATAGTAAACTGGTCCAATACTAATAATATAACCCAATAGTGATAGTAAACATGTCCAATACAAATAATATAACCCAATAGTGATAGTAAATTGGTCCAATACAAATAATATTCTTCAGTAAGGATAGTAAACTGGTCCAATACTAATAATATACCCCAATAGTGATAGTAAACTGGTCCAATACTAATAATATTCCCCAATAGTGATAGTAAACTGGTCAATACTAATAATATATCCCAATAGTGATAGTAAACTGGTCCAATACTAATAATATAACACAATAGTGATAGTAAACTGGTCCAATACTAATAATATAACCCAATAGTGATAGTAAACTGGTCCAATACTAATAATATAACACAATAGTGATAGTTAACTGGTCCAATACTAATAATATAACCCAACAGTGATAGTAAATTGGTCCAATACTAACACTATAACCCATTAGTGATAGTAAACTGGTCCAATTCTAATAGTATAACCCAATAGTGATAGTAAACTGGTCCAATACTAATAATATTCCCCATTAGTGATAGTAAACTGGTCCAATACTAATAATATTTCCCATTAGTGATAGTAAACTGGTTTAATACTAATAATATAACCCAATAGTGATAGTAAACTGGTCCAATACTAATAATATAACCCAATAGTGATAGTAAACTGGTCCAATACTAATAATATAACACAATAGTGATAATCAAGTGGTCCAATACTAATAATATAACACAATAATGATAGTTAACTTGTCCAACACTAATAATATATCCCAATAGTGATAGGAACAGGTCCAATACTAATAATATACCCCAATAGTGATAGTAAACTGGTCCAATTCTAAAAATATATCCCAATAGTGATATTAAATTGGTCCAATACTAATAATATTCCCCAATAGTGACAGTAAACTGGTCCAATACTAATAATACTCCCCAATTAAGGATAGTTAACTGGTCCAATACTAATAATATTCCTTAACAGTGATTGGTCTAATTCTAATAGTATAACCCAATAGTGATAGTAAACTGGTCTAATACTAATAATATAACCCAATAGTTATAGTAAACTGGTCCAATACTAATAATATAACACAATAGTGATAATCAAGTGGTCCAATACTAATAATATAACACAATAGTGATAGTTAACTTGTCCAATACTAATAATATATCCCAATAGTGATAGTAACAGGTCCAATACTAATAATATTCCCCAATAGTGATAGTAAACTGGTCCATTTCTAACAATATATCCCAATAGTGATATTAAATTGGTCCAATACTAATAATATTCCCCAATAGTGATAGTAAACTGGTCCAATACTAATAATATTCCCCAATAAGGATAGTTAACTGGTCCAATAGTAATAATATAACCCAATAGTGATATTAAACATGTCCAATACTAATAATATAATTCAATAGTGATAGTCAAGTGGACCAATACTAATAATATAACCCAATAGTGATAGTAAACTGGTCCAATACTAATAATATAACCCAATAGTGATAGTAAACAGGTCCAATACTAATAATATAACCCAATAGTGATAGTAAACTGGTCCAATACTAATAACATAACCCAGTAGTTATAGTAAACTGGTCCAATACTAATAATACAACCCAATAAGGATAGTTAACTGGTCCAATACTAATAATATAACCCAATAGTGATAGTAAACTGGTCTAATACTAATAATATAACCCAATAGTGATAGTAAACTGGTTCAATACTAATAATATAACCCAATAGTGATAGTAAACTGGTCCAATACTAATAATATAACCCAATAGTGATAGTAAACATGTCCAATACTAATAATATAACCCAATAGTGATAGTTAACAGGTCCAATACTAATAATATTCCCCAATAGTGATAGTAAACTGGTCCAATACTAATAATATAACCCAGTAGTGATAGTAAACTGGTCCAATACTAATAATATAACCTAATAGTGATAGTAAACTGGTCCAATACTAATAATATAACCCAATAGTGATAGTAAATTGGTCCAATACTAATAATATTCCCCAACAGTGATAGTCAAGTGGTCCAATACTAATAATATAACGCAATAATGGTAGTCAAGTGGTCCAATACTAATTATATTCCACAATAGTGATAGTCAAGTGGTCCAATACTAATAATATTCCCCAATAGTGATAGTCAAGTGGTCTAATACTAATAATATAACCCAATAGTGATAGTCAAGTGGTTCAATACTAATAATATAATACATTTTTAAAAATAAAATGCGTGATTTTTATGTGATAAAATATTGTATAATTTGATGACGTGGTATGGGGCGCTATGGGACAATTTTCCAATTATAAAAAGGTGGTGATTTTACGAATGTGATGAATGGAGCAGAAAGTAAAATTTGAAGTTTAGTGTCAGTTAAACACAAACTTTAAATAAAACACACAATTTAGACAAAATCTGTAACTTTTTAGGGGTAAAAAAATTGTATGTTTGGATCTAATGACACAATTCTCGGGAACCAAGGACTCGTTAGATAGAGGTTCTCTTGTACGTCAGAAAGCAATATTGTGGAATATGAAGGTTTACCAAGAAAAAATAATGCAGTAAAACAAATTATTTTCATTCATTTTATTTATGTCCTTTGTAAACATTTTGTGACACAAAATAGAGAGACTTTCATGAACATACCCCTGCTGAAGAGCACCGCTGCTCTCGTATATATTATACGTATGATTCATGCCACCTTGTAAAATTTTACTACATACAATAACAACAGTCTTACAGGACAGGACAAAACAAAACATGTATGGTACAAAAACAATTATTCTTGTAAAAACTTATATAAATAATTGTGTCACGTAACAAGCAAAGAATAAGATTTATTAATCAGTGATGAGATGATTTGATTCCTTCCTTTTATTTATTAATTTGATTCTTTATCAATTCATTGGTTTTAATTGTGGCAGCATCTGTTACAAGTGTTGTTTAGAATTTACCGGCAATATCAGTGAATGCAGATGACAGAAAGTACTAATTAACTACATTTTGAAATTCAATTCTAAAAATTTACTATGTGTAATTAATAATAACTTACAGTAATTGAGCTATTTGTTATAAAATGTACAGTTTCTTCGGTATAATATTTTCCAATACAGATTCCTTAACACCTGTGCCGATATAGTTTCAATACAAAAGTCCTTTTTTCTAATTTGTTTTTTCAGCTTACCATCATTGTCCAGTAAACAAACAAAAAATTATATTTTCATAGATTTTTTAAGATTTGAGAGGCCAAAATTACTAAAATAAATTTTTTGAGGTAATTTAGAGGCACGGGGAGGGCTTGTAAAATCGGGATTCTACCATGCTATTCCACCAGCTGTGCACTGTAATTACTTAAAAGTACAGTAACGTTGTTACAACTCAACCTTTATCAACATAGCAGTCTATCATTTCACATTACACACTCCTCCAGAAAATATTTATCTTACAATTGGGAAAGTTTAAGGGTATCACCAGCCACGCACTCCACAAGCACCATAATGGGTTGGGAAATGTGTTTTATCTACAAATGTGTTCAACATGTGCCAATGTACTAAAACAAAATGCACTTGGGACAAGCACGAAACGTCAAAGTTAAGACACCACGTTCATTAAATAAAAAGTTTCTAAATCATCCAAAATAGCTAAAATGGACCTTTTCAGACTACTAAAGTTCAACTACTAACTGGATGTATGTGAAACTCTGATAGAATTGGGCACTGACCTAGGCTGCAGGCCTTCCATCAATAAACCTATTAGTATGTATATGGTCACAGCTTAAAGTCCTATAGTAGGAATGGCTCATTGTGGTGTGACATTTGATATGTGCTTCAAGGTCGCTATTAGTGCTCCATCGATTGTGAGCCTCCAACACGCTAAACCGCTCACGTAGGCGGTGCCCTTTAATAAAATTATAAATATTCTTAAAGTTTTGCAAACAAAGAAAAGGTGGGATATGGCCGCTAGGCTACTAATTAGTAAAACATGTAGACAGAGGTGCACCACTCGCCGCCTGGGGAAGCTGGCCTGGCCAGCGAAACGTTGCAACCGCGCAAAATGTGTTGTCCATCTGTGTTTTGTGTTCTCCAATCGGCTGTAGTGTTTCCGTAAGTACTTGTACATCTCTGTCTACATGTGTTAGTAATTCTTAAAGTTTTGGTGCTAAATCACTCCATGTGAATGCTGCGACACTTTCTCAGTACATGCTACATCAGATTTCCTCCTCGCACCTATCTTTTCTTGTAATCCAACACAATGGTCTTAAAAGTTTTGAGGGACACTTAAAAAAATATACCCAGTGGAACCTTTTGTAACATTTTTCAAGGGACCTGTAAAATAAAGTGTTATGCAGGAAAAGGTTATAAGCAGGAATGAATATTTTTACACCAATAAATGGATATTACAAACAAATAACTTGAAATTTCATACATAATGTACAGTAAATAGGACTATAATAAGATTAAATGAGACTGCAGTAAATCTGCTATCAGAAAAATGATAAATATATACAGCGTGAGTAAAACTAAGACTTTCCCACTTGTCTTCTGTAGGTTAGTGATTATTTTTGTACACTGCAGTAGAAATAAACTACATCAGTTGCAGTGCAAACTTTACTTTCAAGAAAAAAGCCAAACTTTGTGTCAGAGTGTTGCATGACTGGTTGTGTAAACCATGTATGGTACTAATCGAAGTCGCAGACAGTATTTGCAACTACTGTAGGCAGAAGACAAATAAATGAATTATGCCAAAATTGGAATGATGACCATAACTAATCATTTGTTTTCTTTCAACTAATGTGGCAGGTACCCACACTTTTTAAAATCTGTTTAAGAGTATGTTATAATTAAAATTTTAAAACACCTTAATTATGCACTGAAACAGTTAAGCAAATCATACTATCATGTTTATTTTTTTTTTACCAAAATAGTATTTTACATTTGTCTGCCTTATAATGTATGTTGCCTTATACGGTTCACTATATTAACTTGCAGCCTCTAACTTGACAAATAAACTTCAGGGCTATTAATAAGTCTCATTATCCACGGATTACATTCCTAAACACAAGGTATGGATGGGGAACTCCACTGTTGCGAACACATATAGACACCTTCTAGTGCTTCCCTATGCTTTCCTCCACAAGCTGAACACAAACAGAAAACAATGGACGACTTGAAAAGAGGCGGAGCTTCAGTCAGGTGTGGGATACAATTCCTATCTCCATGGATACCGCAACCGAACATAACCTTCATTTAGTTGCTTGGCTTCACATGTCCCGGATGAGATGTACATCAAGAAAATTGATTATTTGTTTGGAATTTGCTGCTTTTTCAGGTAAACATTAATCTTATGCATTTGCGTATCTTAACCATGAAACTGAAACTAATATTTTTTACCCTTGCGCAAATCTATGAATGCGCAACATTTTTTTGCTTTCTGCAATTACCAACTAACAAATCAGCACGTTTGTAAACAAGCTTTGTTTCCCACAGTACGTTTCCCCTGCGGTGTGACGTCAGGGGGCGTGTACTTTAAGTCGTCCATTAGCTCTATGAAGCATAATTGTTAAACAGAGAATACTGGACTAGTATAATATCATTATAGGGCAATTTCAACCACGGTGACATTTTGGTTTTGATTCCTGGTCAAGAGATGTGTTTCGTTTGCTCACTAACACAGTGGTGCCACTTTAAACAGCTGTTTAAGACTCATTGATGGCTAGAACTTGGGTAAGGAAACTTTCTCCAATCATCCCATCACTATTAACACAAAAACTTCATAACATAATACATAATTTCAAATCTCCAGCACTACTTTGGTATTGCAACTGAGATTCATAGATTCGAGCCCGCAGACAACTTAGAGGAAAGAAACCAAGGCACAAAATTAAAACATAATACTTTGGTTTCGTTTACAAAGAGACCATGTGATAATACTGACTTTAACAACAGATCAAAACATATTCTTTCAAACATTGATAGCCAGCTACGCAAACATTCTGTAATAACACGACAATATAACAACATGCCATATTTTATCTCTTACATAAACTCTGTCGAGAACTCTCAATAAGAATTCACACATTAAAACTCAACTAAGCTGTACATGTAACAAACAGGAGATACAACTCCTCTCACTAGACGTGTCACTCCAGTACAAAAACAAACAACTCTTACCGTAAACGGCCAAACTTTGCCAGTCTCTGGACAGAGCAGTATATTCGATGTCGTCAAATGGTGTCTTACTTTGTCGAACATCAAACATGCAACATACACTTATGCCACCATGGGCAATTTTGCACGACAAACATCTACAATAACACCCATTTTGTGCAGCATCATGTACTGTTACCAAGGTACAACTTTCAGAGTTGCGCTAAGAGAGCATGCGACATGGTACATACACATAAAGACAAATGCTTCCAGACGACAATAATGACGGCATGAAAAGCCACAGATGGGGCTAACACGTAGGGAACACACCACGCTCCCTGCCGGGGCGGAAGGAACAACGAAAGCCAACACAGACATGCACACGACACAATGGAATGGTGAGCTAGGCCGGGCGCACTCAGCGCGGCTCTAAGCAACAGTAGTGTAGGCACTCGCGCAGCCCGGACGGCACTGTCGCGGCCAGCGAGTTGCTCCGCCCGCGCTGCACCTGCCACGTTGCCTCGTCTCATTTGGCAGCGTCGACGCCACTGCTGCCAGATGACTTGCTGCACTTGGACGTCAGCTTGAAGCTACGCTGCCTGCAGAAAGTAGAACGTCCCACCGACGATGTGCTGCCCTCTGAGCCACCAGCCTCGTGTGATGGTTCTGTATCACGACAATAAGGCAACCAGTTAACTACGTATGCACACACACATTCTCCCAGCAAACACAAATTCTCATCTACTGCCATACATTACCTGAGTGCAGTATTGAAAGTGCAGCATAGTGTAAGAGAAGATAGTAACATAAAGAAGTAAAGAAAACAAACCACCCCTCTCTATCATTTTTCAGTAGCCTGAAAAAATGTTTTTTATCCACTGCAAATGGGAGTTGTAAGTAAGGGAGTGTGTAGTCTTTGGCAACAGGCATGGAACATTTTGTTCAAATCAATATGGAAACAATGTAATTTGAAGAACAGTACAAACGATGAAGACATGGAAAAATTTTAATGGTTATATGTACTTATAAATGGCGCTTATGAAAATACACTCACTGGAGTAGCGTAGGCTATCTGAGCCAGCTAGCAAGGTTTTGTCGATTTGATGAATGCCTACAGTGCTATTCAAAGTTTTAAAATTAAGTGCATTCTTTACATGAAGTCGAACCCCGCTACTACGACATCGGCAACTACGACAACAACGCAACTACGACAATATTCTCGATCCCCTTCAAAAAAAATTTAAAAAATTAAAATCGAAAAGTGCATTTATTAAAAATATTATTTAAAGTAGGAAAGATGTTTTAAAATACATCTGTAAGCGTGCAATAATAATATAGGCTGTGTCCGTTAATAAATAAGTCGCAGCTATTAAAGAAAAAAAAACCGGCGAAAAAATCTAAAAACGTCTCTTGAAATACATTTGCGCTGCGCGTCTGGATAGGTAGGCCGCGCGCCTGGTAAGATAGACAGTGCACACAACACCGAAGATAAGCAGATAATCTGATGACGCATCTCTCTTCCGTCCTCTTTCTCCCTCTCCGTTTCTGCTCCTACTCACACCACGCGCACTGTCTACGGCCTACGCGTAAAGGCTGTTGTTCACTGTTTTCTCTCGGTCGATTTGCATTCTTCCGTCACCTATTTATGATAAACATTTCCGTTTTTATATTAGACATAGCGTATATTTTAAACTCAACTAAAATTTTATGTCCGCGACCACTACAAAATATATTTATTGATTGCTGTTCTCATGGAAATGGTTTTGAAAAAGTGTTCATTTTACCGTGAACAGCATATAGCTTGCTCTGTACATAGACTGCGTGCGTAGCAACAGTGATAGCCAAGCAGCTCATGTTTTCCTCTTCAGCCCTTATACCCTCCTTTGTGATCCCGAGCAAGGTCAGTGATTCAGTGAATGAGAGGGCGACACAAAAAAAAACCCTTTGTTTGTCTCGTGCGTCGCCCTTGCCATTGTGTGTTTGCACAGTTCACGCGTAGCTTGGTTTTTGGATACATCTTGTGACATTGCATACGTTTCTTGGCTTTGTTTTATTGTATTTCGACTTTGGATTTTATTTGGAACTGACTGGATTGATTATTGACGACCTTTGTGCGCGATTATATTGGATTACGATTTTATTTACGGTTTTGATTAAGTATTTGTAGGAAATGTTTAGGCACTTTGTATATCATTTAATCAAAAATAAAGATGCCGTACAATTAAAATATTACTAAGTTTCATTTTACCGTGATTT
>PNEQ01004501.1:0-44315 GCA_003012365.1 Medauroidea extradentata | reverse complement strand
ACGAAACGACGCGACACTACAATTCGACGAAAAACGGCACAATCAGCCGGCAACGGAGGACCAAAATGTTTTGTGAATTTTAATACACACGAAAAAAGAATAAAAAACGACAAACTATTAAGGATTGCACAACAAGGCTACGATACAACACGCCGAACACTACACACACCTTACTAAGGCGGCGCCATCTTTTCAACTCTCGATCGATGATCCTACAAGGCAGGTTAGCCAACTTGCCAAACACAAAATTCCCACACTGATGTGCAGGTACACAAGAAAGTTTCCTTTGTCCATGAATTACATCCAATATACACTATTTACACGTCCAAACAACACCAAAATACAAAATTTTACAATAGAAATTGACTTATAAATAAAACCATAACCCTTACTCGAGGCTGACGAGATGGCTAGCAGGCAGTCTTACCTTTATCAGTGGGAGAGCCAAGTGTTAGGCTGGACATTGACGAGCTCAGGTTCATGTTGCTAGATACACTCAGCATGGACGGGTACGGTGCTATCTCCACTTCACCCTCCTCGATGGGCAGGCAGGTCTCCACCATCGCCTCCAGGCAGTTCACAAACAACTCTGCGCTCTCCGCTGTGCAGTTAGCCTACGACACAACTCAATATGCGTCAATTATATGCCACAAGTTTTAATAAATTTAAAAAAGAATTAAGTGAGTGAGAGATTTTGGTCAGCGCTTAACATCTAGGTCTTTAGCGCTTATGAGGGGTGACACGAGGTGTGGAGCAGCGCCGGAATGAAGGGGTGGAGGAAACTGGAGATCCTCGAGAAAACCCGCCGACCAGCGCCATCGTCCGACCCGATTCCCACATGCAAAAATCCGGGGTCCGACCCCGCTGGGAATCGAACCCGATTGCCTTGGTGGAAGGCGAATGGTCTAACCATTCGGCCACCGCTGCCCCTTAAAAAGGAATGAAAATTAAATCTTTTATCTAATGCATATTATTCTATTAAAGAATTTACGGCATGTAATTGTCATTATAAATAAGGCAGTAGTTACGTTATACTAAAATAATGATTTATGTATTAACTATGTTATGCATATTAACTTTACTAAGGACATACTCTACAGCCACTTGGTATATACCACATGTAACTGCTTCATTGAGAGAATAATAAAAGTAAAAAAATTGAAAACACAACAAAGCACTTGTTTGTACATTCTACTGGTCATGCATGTCCTACATGCTTCCGTATTTCTCTCTCGAGATCTGAACTGCACAAGCTATACTGCAGTGGCCTCCCACCATAGTGATCCACGTTCAATTCCCAGTGGGGTCGGTACACAGATTTCCGCATGTGCCGCAAGGGCGATGCCGCTGGTCGGAAGGTTATCTAGGGGAAGTGCAGTTTCCTCTGTCTCTCTCCATTACAGGCCCACATTTAATGTCATACAGTAGAGGAAGCAGTTGCTTACGGGCACCCAGTCATAAAGTCTGCAATTAACGCTGTGATACCCAGTCGCTCAGATAACCTCCTCATACTGTACAGTACACTCCCGTGGGGTTCCCGGATAATCAAAAAACATGGTTAACGGTATTGTAAAAAAATTGTAAAAAAAATTATAGTAAATGTGTTAGCATTATACATGTAAATTCATACAGTACCTAACTTATCAGTATACAGCATACCCCTTAATTTTTAGAACACGTTGTAGGGGAGAACCCTGTAATAAATGTATTTAGACTGTTTCGAATTTTACAAACCCAGCCAAAAGTCTAAAACAATTTTGAATGTGCATGAATGGATTAATAAGATTGTGCGTAAATTGATTAAGGAGATAAATTTTTACTCTCGTTTACCTAAATTTGAACTGTTTTTCTTTTGAAAAATGACACAGTTAATCCGCAAACCGGTTAATCTGCACACGGATAATTGGTAGTGTACTGTATTTGTTATTTAACTATGTGCTGTCCACTGTAAAATCAACACTTCTGAACATCATCTAGACAGGAATAATAGTAAACAAAACACACTTAATTCTAGTCTGACACATTTACTAATTATTACGGCATTTGAAATTTTGCCAGACTCAAATAAAAATAACCAAATAATTACTTCAATTTTGAAAAAAATAGCTAAGCTCAGCACAGCCCTACTGAGTAATTTAAAATTATTGTGTTGGTACTGATAGTTTATATATTAATTTAAAAATTATGTGCAACGCACGTCCACATCTGCTCTCGGCCTAACACCTGCCGGTAGAACACCTCTTAAAATCTAGGGTAAGTTCGTGGGTTCGAGCCCTAAAGAAATTAAAGAGGTGAAGTTCCTGGCCGTTACATCACTTTTAATTCCAAAAAAAATTTGAGTATAATGCAGTTGTAGATAAAATGTACGTGGCAGCCGAAATATTGACTAACACATAATGGCTGTGATGTGACAAGAGTTCTCGGGCGCGGGAAACCAAAAAAATGAAGTTCAACTACAGAAAAATACAACTTATCTCTACATCGCAGCCACCGTTATTACGGTTTGCGAAATCACCACAACTGTTTGAGAGTAATAATAACTAAGACAGTTAATTATCCGGGATGCCTATAGCGATACTTCCACTTCGTCCTCATTGTGCCACGTCCTTTCCTTACTCTACTCTGCAAAACACATCCTATCAACAGACTGACTGTAAGAAGACTGGGGCAAGGAACTCATTCTCGCCAGCCACCAAGATAGCGGGCGGGAACTAGTTCCCCACTATCAAACATCCGAGATCTCTCAATTCACCAAGGCCAAAACAAACAAAATTACACTTTACAACCTGTGCAAACTAAAATTGATAAAAATTAATGATGTATTATTATTTTTGTTAAGCAAATATTTCACTTAAAATAGAGATATTTATACTTAATTAAATTCCCGCTGTTGGCGGAGTGATACATTAACTTGGAGAGCAGTCAGTTTCAAAGTACTGCAACTCCCCGAAAAATCCCCACATTCCTAAGCCTTTGTTCACCCTCTCCAGGCGCCAGCCTGTCGCGCCCCTAGTTTCTCAACCAAGGCTGTAAATTACAAGTAAATCTTATAACACTAATAAAACTTCAGCCCGCAAAATTATCAAGAAAATTCAAAAGAGAAAAAAGTTGGCAAATTGAATAAGGATTAAAATGACACCCGACAAGTGATGCTAAATTCAAATGATTTCACCCTCAAATTAACTGTCTCCAAGTTTACCCTGAACTAAATGAAGTTATTTGGAGTCATACAAGTACATTGACATTATTAAATGCACACTTTCCCTCATACTAACTACAACTTTAACCTCCTCTAACAAATCTTATGTTAAGCTAGTTACCTGGCTGCCTCGCATAAATCATTTAGGCTATATAAAGAATTTCCAAATTACATAAATTGCATTTACAAATCGAGTAAGTCCCCGATGAGCATGTGGTTAATTATTTAGGTGGAGATATCTTTTAGTAATAGTTCTTCCTTGAATGTTTCAGGCAGTTGCACAAGTGCAACCTTCCATTGGTCGGAATGACATAAAAAAAAAAAAAAAAAAATATATATATATATATATATATATATATATATATAGACACACACATAAAAACATAAAAAGGAATATTACTCTTGAAGCACTATTTCACACGCACTGAACATGGTGAAAACTAGCTCCTCTTACGCAGAAAGCCGGGCAACGACTCCACACTGTAGGCCATTATCGTGCCCACCTTACACTTGCACATTAATATCTGAATGGTAACCAAGAAAACTGTGGTCTTGACAAACTGGCAGCATTTAAATGCAAACTGACACGTCTTCTGGGGTTTTAAGTCTCCGAGAAAAAATAAATTTAAATTTCTTATGTATAAGCCTAGGGCCCAAAACACTAAAACAAACCACATTATAAAGGTGCCGGTGAGGCCAGACACTTTACATTATTCTGCAAAGGTTTCAAAGTCGTGAGTCTTAAGTAAATTCTTTATACAACAGAAGTTAACCCTGCTAGTAAGAATACTACGTATGTGGCAAGAGCTTGACAAACTGAAAGCCTGAAACTGAATAGGCAACCTATATTTTTCTAACTTTTAGACACAATACGCACAACAAAAAAATTATTTTTTTATCAATTACCAAATATATTTTCAATCAGTAGTATATGTATAATTTATGAGATGTGCAGAAAACAACAAACCTCAAATAGTCTTATATCTTTACCAAAAACAACCACCATGCTACTGTGTGTCAAATATGCTTTCATGTGCTGGTACCATATTTAAATTTTTGATTTTGAGTAAAATCATAGACACATGCCATTGCTGCATTATGTCTTACAAGAGAACCATGCAAGACAAGTAAAATAAGGAAATCAAGACAAGATAAGCTACAGTCAGTACGTATATATATAGAACCAAAACTAAACATATTTGGGACAAGAAATCAAAAACTTCACAGACATATAAGACTGGACGAAACAATGATAAGATGGAACGAAGAAGGTATTGTGCATAAAACAACAGTTTCTACAACACACACATTGCCCTATACAATTATTTTTTTTTAATTAACAACCAATTTTAGCACTAAATTTAATTGCATACAAGCTGAAATAAACTGCATCACTGTACATTAAAAATTCCTACTTCTTGTCATGAATTAAGCAATATGTTGAACACACTAATTTTTAATTATTCCTTTTTATAAAATAGACCCCAATGTAACTGTTTGCCTTATGGATTCAGTGTTACGGGCGTTGCCCACCTCGTAGCCATGGTGTGGAGAAGGATAGGAACATATTGTACCACGACGCTTGTCCTAATTATGTTCGATATGGCTCAGTATCTGTCCAACATGCGCACAGTATGTCCGCAAAGTCATGGTGCAGTTTTAACTAGTCACAGGAAAACAACAAAAGACTATAGAAATATGAAATCTACACCACACAAAAGGAAAACTTTCTAAGTTCTGTAGTATGATGTGCACACTCGTGCGCACACAGGTGATGATGGAACGCCACGAACTGCAAAGCAGGTGATCAGCCGTGCACAATGACTTTACGGACATGCCGCATATGCCACCCTGACTGTTTTGCTTATCTACGAGAGGTCCACATTACTAACGGATCAAATATGGCATTTTATTAAAGACTTTGAAAACTTACGATTATATAAACATTTTCACTATCAAAAATGCTTGAAAATATATTCTCATAATAATTTTCCTACATTTATACTCCTTTAGCAATATTCCTTTGCTAAATGAAGAAAAAAGTGGCACCATTAAAAGTGTCTTGAGCACCGGGGAATATAATTTATCTTGTAAGCTTGTTCACGCCACTACACTCAGGTAAGTAGCACTCGTAACTGCCTTAGTACTGTCCTGATTAAAAAATTATTTTTTAGTACAGCATTTATATATATATATATATATATATATATATATATATATATATATATATATATATATATATATATATATATATATATATATATGAATTATGTTTCTGGACTGATATACTGACTGCAACATTATTCCAAAGCAATACAGCATGTGACAAATGCACAACATAAATCTGAATCATATCTTACAGATCACTAGTCAGAACAGTTTCGAGTGAAAATCCATTAAAATGCTCCAATCACACACCAACAGCTATTCTAACGAAACAAAGAGCAAAATTCTGTGCCACCAACAATACAATTCTAAAATGTTCATAAAATTATTTTTCTAAAACTTTCAAAGACAAATCATTTAACGAAGAAGCCATAATCCCTTGGTGGCAAAGATACACATAATAACTAATTACACTGTCGCAAATTGCCTTAGCTTCACAAAGTGGCCAGGAAACAAAACAGATTGAGTGATAAAAAGCAGTACGGTAACCTCGTACTAGGGTAGTATTTGTAGGAATGTAAGACCTAAACTGTGCTGGTTTGTAACACAAGCTAGAGGTATCCTGTTATAACATTCCTCAAGGGACCAGAGAAATTTTGAATTAATAAATATGCAAACTTTATAACAGAGTGATTTTTTATTGAAAAACATGTCTGTGGCCCAAGAGAAGGTAGCTTTATGTGTGGGGATGTTATAACAGGGTCACACAGGACACGGTGGAGCTGACCTTGGTGAAGGGCCCAGCGAACCTCCAGAGGCCACCGAAGCCACAACTCTGGAGGTAATGTAGCTGCTGTTGGCTGGCGTCCTCCGAGGCTATCATGTTCTGTATGATGCCTTGCACCGCACTCAGGATCACCTGGTCGTGACAGATGGACAGCACGCTCGTGATCTTGGCGTCCAGCAGGCTGTGACTGTAGGCAGGACGGGTTCGTAAGTGGCACGCTATCTTCCCATCTTACAACTGCTCTACCATGCACAATAACCTTATTGAGTTATGTGCCCAAAAACAGTTTTAAAGAAACAAACTTACGATAAAAAAATTAGCTCCTATAAATTGTATGGCAAATCGTTATGCAACAAAATTACACAAAAATTGATGTGGATACACCGCCATAAAAAAAATTCAACTTAACTCACAAAATTAAACTAACTCAACCAAAATGCTGACATTTCTAGCAAAACTACTTTTTCCAGTATTTCATCCAAAATATTAACCAGTTTGTACCAATTATTTTGTTAAGGCATTGACTGGAGAAAAAATATATTTTCAAGAAACTTCAAAATTTGCACTTAAAATATGAATATTTAGATACAGTACTGTTCACCCATCTATTCTTTTATAAGATGCTTATTCTCTATTCTAAATTACTGTATACAATTTTCTCGAAGTTATAAATAACTATATTACTTAGTCCTATCTGTTTAATCAGCACAGTTGTTAATTATATATATACCTTCTGAGAAGAAAAAAAAAACACCTCAACCATAATATTTAAACTAATTTTACTGAAACCAGAATCATAAAAGCGTGCCCCAACCCAAAAATGGAACTTTATTAAGTGATCAGGTGCCCAGATTATATTCTCCAAACTATACTGCGTCTTTCTTAATTCTATGGTTTCAGTTGCGTATTCCACCCATAACATTATGTTACTATTAAAAATAATCACTATGAAAATAATTTTACGTAGATAAATATATAATATATGTTTACAAGATGTGGCAGAAACATTAGAGATTACATCCAGGCACAACGAACAAACAAAGGAAAGCTGTACTTACATGACGGGGAAGACCTTGGGAAAGACGATGGAGGCCTCCGCCAGGTATTGATACAGGATGCGTGTCTCGCCCTCATCTGTCGTGTACTTGACGAGGGTTGCGAGCACTGTCATGACGAGTGCTTGCGTCGAGAAGTCGGTGAGCACCTCTGGGTCCAGCAGGATGTTGTTCTCGTTGGACACAGACACACGGGTGCTGCGGTCCTGAACACAAACACACTCGTTGTCAAGCAGTGTGTGTGTACGTGTTTCACACTCGTGGCCATGACGCTAGCCACTTGGTGACAGTTAGGGTTGCGTGAATATTCTGTGTACCGGAACTATGATGAAAAATCTGTACTTCCAGTATCATTTTGGAAACCGATTTGGTCATAATGAAACATTTTCAACAGCTCAACGAATGTCCTATAAAAACTTATTACAAGTTTATTTATATGACTTACACACAAAAGTGGATCTAGGTCCAATTTTGCCTGGACAATGCTTTCTATTTCTTCAGCATAATTAGTCCGAATCTAAAGCCAAAATTTGAAAATTTGGGCAATCCGGCACTCCTCTAACACTATGCTCAGGGCCGGCTACCAGCCTTAGGTCTGTCACAGATGAAAATATATTTAGCCACTTGCTTCACTTATACATACAATTGAAATATACAAATTGATGCAATACGTGACTGTTTCTAAATTCTCAACTTTAAGTGTACACTTCTGTTTTCTATCAAAAATTCACAGAAGACATCAACTTTAATTTGATTTGAAACTCATACACTAAGTCATTTACAGTTTTTGCCTCAGGTCCAAGAAACATCATTACAGATTTATTATGTTTTCATTTTGTTACAAAAAAAATTATATTCACACAATCCTATTGACAGTACATGTGCGCAGTCTCATCTACGTCTACTTGATAGCTTATTACAACTGACCTAACTAGGGATATTCACTTGTCCCCCAATAAAAATGCATGAGTGTGTATTATTTGTACTCTTAGTAACTGGAACACATTGCATTTACAGAGCAAATCACTTGCAACAACAAATTACTTTTAACATGTAATTCTTTGACACAAGACGCTGATAGAAACTTGACATTCAAGCTCACTGAACACTCTTCCAATTTTTAACTTGATCAGATAGTAGATAAATGCATATATGCACGAACCACTCGTCTGTGCTAAATTTATTGTCGTTTTAATGACAAACAGTATCATTACCAAACCAACCGTATTTTTGGTCCATGTTAACTTCTTTGTATTATTCAAATGCCAAACTGTCAGACGGTCGCAGAAGTCCCACAACCAGCATATATGTTCTTATTGGTAACACTACTACAGGCTGCCACTGAGCCAAACTCCAAGGAGACGACTCCAGAGGCTGAAGGCCTATATTACCTTTTAACTACACGCAGACACTAGCACACTTGCACTGAAATGTAGAATGGTGCTGAAAAATTGATCTCGGTGTTTGTCCAGTTCAATCCACAAGTGGAATGCGAAAATTTGACAGCTCTAAACATTTTGGTAACTATAATAAGCGGCACTTGGCCAGAACATACTAAGAGCAGTTCAAAGCAGGTACTGGAAAACGCCATGTTTGTTTTGTATTGTCCAATTAGAGTATAGGTGCAGCATGGTAAGTTCAAACTTTCAGAACTATAATTTTTGCAAAAAATGGTACTGAAGATGGTACATTTAGGGTCGACTGCACAATCACATTAAGTAATATTTAAGGTCCCTCTGAGTGAAATATGGCCAATTTTCATTGCAAAGAAAAGACGTGAGTGAGATATAAGGAAAACTGACGATTTGTCAAGCTGCAAATCAATCATAAATAAAGGTTAGACTACAAACAAGTATAATATTCTCAATTTGAATTTGTTGGTAAAATTTTTTAGGAGGAACATAACCATGTTGTAAAAGAACGTGCATACTGGTGTCTACGAGATAGTTTATATTCGTTGAAAATTTTTATAAAATAAGTGATTGTGTCTTTTAAAGGTTGCATTTGTTTTCAAACAAAATGGTAACGAGACCATGTTGTAAACAAAATCAACAACAAATTTTTGGTATTTTTATTTGGCATTTGGCAAAACACAAAAAATAAATTACAAAATAGTTGTAATAGTTTTGCTCATTACAAATGAAAAATAATACACTGTTTCATTACATTTACACATTGGTGCTTGAAGAGGAATTATTTTTCTTGCAGTGTGTGTGGTAACACTTCACCTTAACTGAGACCGCCTTATGTTTTCTGCTACAGCACTGATATCACTGACAGTTTTGCCAGTGTCCATCGACAATAACGGAATAGTCTCCAGTAAACAGTTAAATATTTCTCTGCCAGTATATCGATAATATCGTAATGTTAAATCAGTAAACAATACTGCATTCTACGTTTCCTAGCAACATGTCTGGCATCACTCAATGACAGCCTATCATTCTGGCGATAAACAATCATGTTCATTTTGATTGTTGTGTGAATTATATTCACTTTAAAAATAAAGTAGGTATATTTTTAGCATACTGATGCATCTAGCACGACATACGACTGCTAAGATTTTTCTCGTTTTTTCACAATGAATCCTAATATTGTGTCTATTTGCTTGTGATGCATTATAGTAAGTGATTATTTTTATATTATGTAGCAAGGTACAATTCAACCTGTTAAGATTATTTAAGCTTTGCAAACTGCATATGACAAATGCTTCAGTAACTATAAACAGACATTAAATAATTTTAAGTACAAATGAATAGCATATACTGTATATAAAAATTAATAGATAACTGCTTCGGTCCTTATACCAAAAAAATTCTTTACCGTATTATTAGAATACTTCAACTTTTGAATTTCCGCTGAAAATATTGGTTTATTAACAACGCTGATGCTCTGCTCTGAAGCGCCAGTAAAATCAGTAATCTCAGTAAATGGATGTGGCCTGGCACAGGGTATCATCATCAGAGACTATCAGTGTCGTCAGCAATATCGGAACTATAGCTGACATTACCGAAAACACTGGCCAGTGAAAACAGTGAATAATGGAAGGCGGCCTGAGATATCTCAATTTCCTCAGTACAATGCAAACTAAAAATCCTCATATTTTACTCAAGTTTTCCTTAGTTTCACATTTACCTCAAGAATTTCCTCACAGGACTCTGCTATTGACCCTGTCAATCTGTAAAATTATTTAAAATAAAAAAGCAAAAGGTAACCTACTTATTTAAAACAATTACAATGTACTATAGGTACAATTTAGAGTGCCATTTGTTAAAATGAGAATTTATAAAAGGCTGAACTTACCGCGCAGTACTTTTTAAAGGACCAAGCTTATTTGATAATCATTCACATCTACATACACTACAATCTAACTGAAACAGAACTCTACCAGGCAAAATACTCTAAATAAACATGAACTTAAACCAAACATTTTACCATGATAGCCCAGAGAATGCACAAAGGACAAAGACATCCTGATTGTACACTATCAATAAACCAGATCACTGAAGTGAACACAAGTTTGGCTGATTTCCACAACACAGGGTGTACCATGCCCTCATAACTGGGATAAGGAAACTGAATCCTGTACCGAAGATTGTCAATCTGTGCCTTCTCCACAAACCAACTTATGCAACAAAATGCAAATGTTACAATGAAATATTAACTAAATGAAATTATGCAAGTATATTAATGCACGTCATTAATAAATATTATAGTTAGTTTCATTTTGCTTCTTGAAAGGTTAAACGTAATAACAACAATTATATAATGAAAATAGCAATTTTTAAACGTCTCAATCATTAAATTGCATGTTCTGAGGTTGGTATTAAGGAGAGAGGAACTTATAGCCTTTGGGCAACTTCAGCAAAAATAAAGTTCTCGTTGTCTAACATGGGCGTTAGGGCTCTTTTCGTATACACCCTCTTCCCCGCACCTAATTGACAAATGTGTTGATGACAGTGTTTATTTAACTTTTGAGTGTCTGTAGCAAGCTGCATACGTAATGCTGTATTTTGAATGTAACACAGTAGAGGCATACTGTATAGCAGTATTAAAATAAAATAAAAAACCACAACAGTTTTTAAAAAACCTGTAGAATCTCTCTTTCTTCAAACAAACACATTCCTTCGATTCCCATCTTATGTTTCCTTAACTCACAAAGAAATCAATTTTTATTTTGTTCAGTGAGGAACAGTTTTCTACATCACATTTAGCAATGCAAAGAGTGATGAAACACTGCTACTATTAAATACTAGTTGATAAAATAATGACTTCATTGTTTTCAGCAATAAAGAAAACAGCAAGTTAACGTAAGAATTTTTTATAGTTTTTTTTCTATCACCACACTCAAGCAAAAGATTACAACCAAACTAAATAAAGTGAAACAGACAGTAATGTAAACACATTTGCAGCAAATTGCTCTGCTCTGGAAGACGTCTAATTAAACATACAAAGTTAGTCTTCATAAATTGGATGGATTCAATCTCTGTTAAGGTATGCAACAAGCTGTATAGGTGAAATTAAACACGTAAACCTTACTTAGAATTTATCATTGGTGAAAAATACCACCCAAATATTTAAACTTAAAATTGCAAAGCCCATTCATTTTAAAGTTTGGACAGGAATACAAAAACCTATGGAGGTACCATTTATTATTAGCAAGTAGGTTGTAATTGTCTGTTAGTATTGTTAACCTAGAACTTTGAACAAGTAGGAAATACAGCCAATTGTTTTAGCGACTAATATGAAGCAGATGTAAGAATTAACGGCTCTTCATACAAAACTCTTTACTGTACACTTGAAATAGGGTAGCAACGTAAAAATATTTACGTAAAAAAACTCTACGTGGAATTTAAGGAATATTACCGTGATGAAAAACTACAATTTTTATGCTTAAAACACACCTACAATAAATATAGCACTCTAATTCACACTCCACACAAAAGTAATAAAAAGTAACAGCTTTACAAAAATGTGCTATATAGAGCAGAGAAGATTTTAGCACCAGTTTGTTACAATGTCTTATGTGCACATCTGCAGCCCTGCTTCATGGTTATCGGCTGCGTGTCCCTTTGTAGAGGCGTCATTTATTTGACTGAGCCAATCAGAACAAGGTTAATACGACATCAACGTCTGAGACTAGCGGGTAGAACCCCAGGACGCTGACAGGTGAAGCCATTCAATCACAGCCACGAGGCAAAGCTACAGATGTGCACATGAGGCACTGAAACAAACTGAGGCAAGAAAAAATTACCAAATATTGCAAAGAATGTTATTTCTTTAGAAAAGAGTAATCTCTGAAACTAATACATTCAAGACGCAATTATTTTTAACATTTAAGCTCTTCTTAAACTGTGTGGCTGTAAATTAATGGGCCGAGAATTAACTCAAACCATCCACCCACAAAATTTCATTTCACACATTAGCACTGTTACTGCTACAGTACAGCCTATAGAAAACACTTTGAACAACTATTTCTGGCTGTCATGCATATAAAAATCAAGCAGTGTTCAATATTTGAAAACAAGAACTCACTAATCTCGATAATTTGAAATACACTGAAGCAAAAAAAAATATATCTTTACCTTAAATTTACCCATTGCATTATACACTGCAATCGCAACATTAAAGAAACATTGTGGTAATTCAGTAAATTATAAATCGCTTTCTAGAAATATCATATTTTCTTGTGTTGGCCGACCAGATGACTTGAAAACCGTTAAGAATTCTCAGTATTCTTTTTGGAAACTCCACAATTATGCAGAAACTACACAATTGTCGTGCATAGATTAAAATCAAATTAAATGAAAAAAACTTCAAGTTCATGTCCTCACAAAACATAATTTTTAAAATTGTGGAAACATTTTTACAGGGTACACACCAGACATAAGAAATCAAATTTTTTGTGTGTGAAATTAAATACTTCTGTAAGTAACTTAAATACAAAGTGGCATGAGAAATTGGCATGCACATAGTAAGGGAGTCTCATGTTTCATTAGTCTGTGGCACAGTTAAGTTACCATCCATCGTTCATCGTGGCTTGATAGTTGCAACATCAACACTGTTTTAAACATTCAAATGTTGGCATGTATAGTCAAAGTCCACTACGTTTGGCAACACTTCTTATCACCTGCACCTTGTGGAAAGAAAGAAATAGTCCAGTTAACTTATCAAAATGCAGTCCAGTACGCTGCTAATTAACTACATGCTACTACTTCCAGTACCTTCTAGTGCTCTGGGGAGAATGATAATTATGACATGATATCAGCCAGTCAGGACACAACAAGGAAGAGTGTATGTGTATGAAACCCTCCTTTGTACCTGGTGTATGTTTTGCTAACGTTCTACGCTGCGATGATTGTGTTAAAACACTAGAGTGGCTGCAAGCTACACGTGTATGTCTACAAGAAAGCAACGACGCACGGACCACAGCGTAGCCCCCACTCCAGATATCACCTGCGCCTTCAACCTGACGTGCTAGCATGCTGGGACAAGACACCCCCTGAGCCTCTTCCACCCATATCCAGCATATGAAAGGGGTTAGTCAGGACAGAAGTGTTTATTTTACGAAGTGATAGCTTATAATAAAGTAAGTGGAGTGTATGCTTCAATTTTTGTGTATAAAGTGAATACAGTATGAATAATGCTACCCTGAAAATCTACTTTAAAAATTTTGCTACACAATATATAACCATTTGGTATAAGGTGAGGCACAAAGGTCGGATGTTTTTTAAATGGCTAGTTCTCCCCTTCTTATGGGGCTAATGCTGTGCGGAAAGTCCCGACAGGTTCGTAAAGTCAGTTGAAGTCATGAAGCTGTGGACAGTAGAGTACCACATGTTTGCAACAGTTTTGTCCAAAATAATGAGTCAATCACAGTAGTTCAGAGTGAATTTCGCAGCAACACAGAAATCAAGCTGTTCCCGAGCAAAACACCCTTCTTTATTGGGTTGATGCACTTCGTACACTAGGAGTTTTGATGGGCTCCACGAACAGCTCAAACCCTGAAAATGCACAGGTTGTTCGACAAGCCCTTCTGCGCAGTCCACATCGATCTGCTCCGCAGTACGCTGTTGCACTTAGCCTCAGTAATTGTTCACTAAGGCGAATTTTGCATTCAGAGCTGCTTTTACACCCTACAAATTGACCATTGTCAACAGTTTCAGCCTGGGGATTATGCTTACCGACTGACCTTCGCGCGTGAGTTGGAAGCACTTTTTGAGCAAAATGAAAACCTTATATTGTTCATGAGTGTTGACTGTGGGCAAAAAAATTTCCAAATTCAATGACCTGCATGATAGAATCAACTATCCTATACATACTTGAGCCCCGACTATTTGTACACTTGCTGCTACTCTGTGAAACAGCAGACAATGAATGAATAAACAGGGCTTGAGTAAACATAATACAATTGGATTCTATCCTGCAAGTCATTGAATTCGCGAAATTTTCCTATCCCTAGTGTTGAAGTTCATTTTCATCTCAATGACATGGTAAATCAATAGAACTGCCATTATTGGGACAGTGAAAATCCTACATAGCTCCTGCATAGCTCAAAAGTGACAGCTTGATGTACTATAGCCAAAACTTGTGTCATTGGCCCTTACTTTTCTGAAGATGACAATGGGAATGCTGTTACAGTGAACTCAGAGTACAATGTCGAGATAATCAACTTATTTTCCCCTGAACTATAATGACAACGAATAGCTATCTGAAGTGTGTGGTTTCAACAGGATGGGACAACGGCCCACACAGCTAGAGCTTCAATGGACGTTGTTCGTCCCCTCTTCCCTTGTCGCGTCATTTCCAGGTTAGGTGTCACTCACTTGTCTGCTCTCCCGATTTATCCACATGCGTTTTTTCTTGTGGGGTCACTCAAGGCACGTGTATACCAGCATAAGCTACAAACAATAGACAAATCGAAGGAAACAATTTGTGTGGAAGCCGAAGAATGTTGAAAAGAGTGAATGCCAACTTCCAAGAACGCCACCAAAAGTGCATCACATGAAGGATGTACTTACTTGATTGTCTCAAATTGTATGGAAAGACAAACCAGAATCTGTGAATAAATATTTTTTTTGAACAAATTAACTTTTTTTTACCACCATCCATCCTTTCTGCCTCACCCGGTATAAGACAATGGCATCTAAACAATGTGAAAACAAAAAGAAATCAAGAAACCACAAAATGCAAACTAAACCAGCAGTCAGTATGTAACACCTGGATATTTATGCAATCACAAGCAGGTGGTTTAAAACAATAAGTAACACACACATGTCACACGGCATAGGAAATGAACATGACCACTGCAAAAAAATTAATTAACATTTTCTTTCACTAGAAACAGGCAGAAAACATAACTTAATTTGTAAGTAAACGTCCACTTAACAGTCAACTGGAAAATAAGACATTTTTAACTGACATAAAATAAAATATTCCTTAGAAAAAGCAATGAGGCAACGTGACTAAGATTTCGCAGACCTAAACTCTAATAGTTACATGAAAGTTTTCCAGCCATTGTATGCTACAACAAAAATTTAACAGACTGATTTTATGATATTGGTTTCCGTTTATGTTTTGAAAAATAATTATTGTAAAAAATGTAGAAACTTGGGTCCAAGCCCTTAACAGACAGACAATCTTTTGTTACCTGACTATATAAGTTGTCGTAAAGTTGCTAATGCTGATGTATGCTAATGATGCTTGTAACCTAACCAAATATTTGGATAATAGACCTGACCATGTATAGTATGACTCATATTGCATATAAAAACAATAAGGCATAACGTCATGAGTATCACTTTGTTGAACCGCTAGCAGGGCTACAAGAACCCGATTGGCCAACTGCTAAAATTATTCATCTCTATTTTCATTATAAACAGCTTGTCAATAATGATGGGCAAAATCAAATGAGAATATCAAATGGCCACTACAATTTACTGCAAACATCTATATAACATCTGTTTGATTTACTGTACTATTAACAAACATTTAGTCACCGTAGGGCATAAAATGACTTACCAGAGAGTTTGGATACAATGTTACGTTAAGGTGGCTGCCTGGGTAAACATATTTTGCGTGATCGAGGCCTAAAACTGCGGAAGTGATAAGTACGACACAGCAGGCACATGACGCCTCCCCCTAGCCGCTAGGCGCAAGTCACTGAACTAACATGTAGACTTCTTGCAGACAACAAGCCTCTATGAGACATCCAGGGGAGACTCATCATTTTAAGACACAATGTTAAATATAAAGATGTATTGTACATGATATACCTTTAAAAAGATTCTGCATCTAAAGTTTTCATTCCTAAAACCCCCAAAAACACCAAATTTCAGGAGCATGAAAATAAACTTGAGATGAATGGAGCAGATAAAATAGGTATCCACACATGTAACACTATTCCTACGCAGACATTACTAATGCACAATGAGCAGTTTTAGAAGAAAACTTGTGACTGCCGAAGCCCTGCACGTAATTTGCTGTTTGGGTAGATGGCCATCTTAAGGGACTCCAGGAATTTAGCTTGTGGAATAACAGAAAGAACATTTTCCAAAGTTCATATTCTGCAATCCCTTGAAGCCAAATTAATGAAACAATTTCATTAATGATATTCCTAAAACTGTCCACTGCGTCATATTCACAAACCTATTACGACATAACGTACAAAATGAAATCAGGAACAAAAGTTATTATAGCATTTACAATAACATTAGATTGTAATGGAATACGCACTAACAATTAATTTCATGTTTACCATAACAAAACTGACAGCAAGATATTCCACTGAATTCCCCAGTTCCATTTTAAACATTACATGAACCAAGTGTACGAACCCACGATCCCTTGTACTTGCTGCACCTTGATAACAAAATAATATAATTTCATGACGGCGATACATGGAAGAGGAGGGGGAGGAGCGAGAAAGATAGGAGCAGCGGTAAAGAGAGCATGATATAACGAGTGTGTATGAGAGCAACTGTGAGCAAGTGTGTGAACATTTCTGACCGAGAATGCAGGCCTCTCATCCCAACAACAAAAAAAATCGAAAACCAAACTCTAGAAAGCCAAACAAGTGGTTAAAACGTTACAAAACTATCTTTTGGCAAAAAAAAAAAAAGCTAAAAAAATTGGAACACTATTGAGGAAACAACAAAGTAAAAAACAGTGAAAGCAGTAGTAACGGCATGCAACAGAACAAAGCCATAAAATCTGTATAGCTGACACATGCACCTTTGTTATTCAGACGTAACTATAAAAAATTAAGAATGTTACAATAGCACATAATAGTAAGATCCAACACTACAAGTAATAATGAAGGGTAGTTGAAGAATCGTTTACAATTGAACACACGCATTCTGTATACAAGCACTCACAAATACGTAAATCAAATAGACAAGGCGTGACTAAACAACTAGACAATGTCATGCCTACTGGCTACACTTCCACATGCTACACACAGCATGAGATAAAAAGGATTCTTCCCAAACCACTGCACATGACTGCTTGGTATTTGTTTGTAAAAACAGTACTGCTCGAGAATTGTTATGTACCAAATGGTTTCAGTAGTTAATTTCTGTTTTTAATGTGAATCACCACAGACTGAAAGTAGTTGAAATGGGCATTTACAGAGTAAGCTTTTGCTGACAAATTTTGTACACAGACAATTCACAGTTCTCTTTAGGCACATGCCGTATTTTTGCCTTCATAACGCTGCCATAAAAATATAGGGTTGCATCTTCAGGTCACATTGAGGCAAGTTGGAACAGCTGCCGAGCGCCTTTCACGTAGAAGGTGTGATATAAGCGGTGAGTGTGCACGTGTAGGCGGTCGCAGTAACGCTCTATCATGCAAAATGGCAGTACATAGTCCAATGAAACTTTTTACAGTGACTGCTTTCTTTGAATTCAGCACAGAGGTTCGTTACCAAAATAATAACAACTTAACAACAATAAAAGATACTGGTAAATTGTTTCCAACAGTAACAAAAATCTCATTAATAGAGACAATATTATTAATTTTAAGAGAGTAAAAAAAATGTCAATGTTGTATTGTAAGAACCCAGCCAAACTGGCTGTTGAAAAGTGCTGCAGCCAATTATAAAAGAACGCTTATTTCCGAAATTGTCCATAATGCACCTATCCATGGGGGGGGGGGAAAAAAAAAAAAGAAAAAAAAATTTCAAAAAAGAGCTTTAGAGTCTATCATAAAAATTACATGCATTGGAAGCACTTACTATTTCCGAGCCTTCCAAAATGACATAAAAACTCCCCTTTATGCACAGATACGTTACAAAACCTACAATATTGCAAAATTAATTTAGACTTTCTACCAGGAACTGATAGGGCGGCTGTTCAGAAACGCAACATACACACTAGTGCCAGTTAGTACCTTTCACGTAGTAGCAGTAATGGACTATGACATGCAGAAGTGTGATCCTTATAGCACTTTAGTTTCTTAGTCTCTAGCACAAAAAACTGGTGCAGGTATTTGGCAGTCTTAAGGACGCCACCTAACCCTCGCTTCAAATGTGTCGCAGTGTGATCATAAACAGGTTTTTTGTACAAAACTTGTATTCCACGTGTGACCACTGTGCCAATGTACGAAAAGAAAACACACTTCAGACAAGGTTGGAACCTCATCGTTAAGACAACCTGCTCATTAAAAACATTGTTTCTAAACTCACCAAAACAGGTAAAAACTGCCATACTTCAAAATGTACTATCCAGATGCACGTGAAACTCAGATTGTGGTGCACAATGAACTTTGCTATAAACTTTTCACCAATAACACTACATTGTCACCGCCTAATGTCCCATAGTTAAAAAAAGGTTAGGTGGGAAGCTTGCACGCTAAGTCAGCCCTTGGATGGTTGAGGCGATGCGACATTTGACGTGCACTTCAAGGTTGCCCTTATGTCTCTGCATTTCTGAGCCTCTAACGCTCAGGCAGGCGGTGTCCTTTATTCTTCGTTTACAGACAGAAAGCATTCAATACTATAGCAATATTTTATTACATACACATGAGCAGCTGATTCAGAGAAGTCTGCATGGTGGTGAAACAATGGTGCTACATGAAGGATTGTGGTGCCTTACAATGCATGACTGGGATTTCTGTAAACAATCGAGCACGATACAGGGAAGACACCAGACCTTAGCTCTACTACCTGAAGTTGTGCCGCCACTGGATTACCATCGCCCACAAGGTCCAGAATATATTATTGCAAGTTCATGGCTACAGGTACAACCATAGTCACTAGGAACAACTACGCTAGTTAAGTTGGCAACAGCAAACAAACAAACCACAGAGCAGCAGGTATTTGCCCGTTCAGTGCTGGACTACTACGACATGCAATCGTCTGTATCAACGTAGACTGTTTTGTTGCAGTCAGCCTCATGTAAGAACTACGTTTTTGAACAGCTGTGTTGTCATCAGTTTGACTATGTGTTGCAGTGTGTTCTTCACCCACAGGTGATTTCTGCACAAACAAACTAAGCTAACTGGTAAGCAGTGCAGTGTATTGAAACGTAAAGTATTTTCCAGTAGAACAGTGCACACATGATCGTCTTCAGTACTGTCAAAACATACGAGTCTAACATAAGATGCAAACTGCACAATTGGACAGTTGGCCAAGTGCTCTTTTGAATAAACCAAAGGCATGGAAATTGCTTTAAAAATATATGCCAACCTCTGCCAAAAGTGGAATTCTCACATGAGACAGACTGTACAAAACACAGAAACAACATCTCAACTAGAGTATTTCTACACACTATATACCACCATGAAACAAATAACATTTGTACCCGCAACACATGAAGACTTGTAGCATGGAATGACATGTCGCAGTACATATTGGAATGCACAATGCACACGAAACAATGGATTTCTGTTTTGCACAGTGGATTCTGCTCCTAACTACAAACTCTGATTTTGCGAATATAGTACAACTACTATATTTTAGAAAGTGCTTCTTAGAAACCCCACGATTTCCTTGAAAATCAATTTGTGATAAAGTTTTTTACAGTTCCAACACAATTGAAGAAATATAAAGAAAAAATATTGATTTCAACTGTTAAAAACCCATTAAATGAAATATATTTTCAGCCCAAAATACATTACTGGTTTAATTGATTCGAATGAGCTTGTTTCATTTTTCTGTGGTACATAATGCTATGAAGGCATTGATTTTACAAAGTCATTGATTTTATGAAGTAATTCTCAAGAACAGTCACACTTCACAAAACTAAGGCTTAACTGTATCTCTGTGAATCGCGGGGAGTTGTGCAGGAATCATGGGTCTGTATAGCTCTTACACACTAAAACAGCAACGTACAATTTACGCCACACACCACATCATTGCCATCAACACGACAACATTGGTTGCTATAGCTACCAACCTCGTTGCTTATTCAAATGCCCAATAGTGAAAAGCAAAACTACGTGCAACACAGTCCTGTTGTAACATTTGTCTGGGAACCTGAGAAAAAAAATGTGCTAGCACAGACACGAAAATTTTATAGGAATGAATTCATAATTTTAAATTAATAGGGGACAACAAACGTAACTTCTAATTCCACAATTTT
This sequence comes from Medauroidea extradentata, assembly GCA_003012365.1. Classification (NCBI taxonomy): domain Eukaryota; kingdom Metazoa; phylum Arthropoda; class Insecta; order Phasmatodea; family Phasmatidae; genus Medauroidea; species Medauroidea extradentata. The sequence goes on along the minus strand of PNEQ01004501.1, from coordinate 23,588 downwards.
GTGTAGTCAAGTTAGTAGTAGGATTAAAAGGTTGTGCGGTTTATGTTGTTCCTACAAAAGTATTAGGAATATGCATAAATAAATACTGTAACAAGAAAAACGTATCATACAGTATGTTGTAAGTTAAATGATGACTTACCCAAACACTGTCTTCAGTATTACTACCAATAATATCACTGTATTGCACTTCTATATTCTTCCAAACAAAAAAATTGTTTTACACAATACTATTTTGACTCCTTCTATGTCATTGATTATATCTTAAATATTATGGAGAAGAAAATGTTGCCAGAAATGTGGTTATTACCTAAACAAAACAAACTGATGTTAAGTGTAGGAAATTACAAACTGTAAGTACAGTACTAGTGTTGCAATAGGCAGAAAATAAAAGCTCTGTACATTACAGGAAGATTGTGGGTCCAAAATCAAATGGGTTACGTATATACAGGAATGTTATAACAGTGTTTACTATAAACTAAACTACAACACATATTAATTGACATGTATGTATGAAATCATGCAAAGACTAAGTGGAATGCTACGGTACGTGACAGTCACAGTTCACTGCTACACGGAACAATACCTACTAAATGCACATGCCAGTGATGTTCAATGCAATACTGTCTGTGGTTTCAGGGCAATACCAGCACTGTTATGGAAGTGTTTGGGCACAACTCAAAGTATGCAGTCACTTTTATTTGTGTGATAATAATGTATATAGTAAGTTCAATTTTTTTTTATTCATGAGTAGAAACATTTTTCCCCAGTTCTATTATGTCATTTCTCAGTTTAACGACTCAAGGGACTACAAAAAATTGTCCTTAAATTGAAGGTTTTTTAAAACTGAATGATAAAAGTATGTTGGGACTGTAGATGGGACCAAAAAATACAGTTGTTAAAGTGAAAGAATAATTAAAACGGAAGACCTTAAACTGAAAGATCACTGTGTATTAAAAATTTGCCCCAGTACGATTACATATACTCACGAATTGCATCAGCAATAACAACTCGCAATAAATATTTTAGACAAGTAACATGAGCAAATTACATATGTACATTTATTAAAACTTAATGAAAGCACTGTAACATAGTGGATATTGTTTACAAAACACTCCTCCCTCATTTAAAAACTATGCCACTCCATTCCACATATGAATGCTGTTTAAGATGTTGACACAATTTTTAATTAAATTATGAGTTGTGAAATACAATATACACCACAAATTTCAAGGGTTTTAATGTGTAAACAGTATGTTCTTATTTAACCAATACCAGCCCTACATCTTTGTTTAAATTTGTTATATGCATGCAACAAAAAAACACCTCAAAAATATATAACTTTTAAAATGGAGGATGACAGCCCCACAATAAGTCACTCAATATGTCTATCTGAAACGTTCCACTCAATGTTCTGTCTTTTGAGAATGTGTTGATAGTTCTTATTTTTCAAAATTTTTTTGTATCCTTGTTGCTCACAACAGTTTCTCTAACGTATAGTAAACTCATGCAGATTAAAAAACAAGTTCTAATGTTATAATACCATGCAATTAACAGTTTTGAATGATAGCCAAAGTACATCCTACTGAGGCGATTTATTTGTTTTCTCCAATATGAACACACGTTTAATAAACAAAATCCTGTATTAAGGACTCACTAAACAAGCATTGATGTGTAAATGAACTGTGTCCAGTATTCACTACTCTGCTATGGAACACTAGAGAACATGAGAGACTAAACAAGTGTTGGCATGCCTTAGGAACACACCATATTCCGCCACGTACACATACAGTCAACTCTTGACTGTCGGCAGCACATTAAAAAAAATTTACGAGTCAGGAGAGGAAAATCCAATCACTTGGCTCTGGGGTTAGGGTTCATGGCTGGTGGCTGGTAGGTTAAGGGTCGCGGGTTTGATTCCCGGCCAGATAGGATAAATGTAATGCTACCTCCTGGGTTCAGAACTGGGTGTTGTGTTCGTCCCTTCACCTTGTCCCTGCGGAAGCTATGACGATCCACCACAAATTCATCCTTGCCTAATAGCCAATGGTGTGCCCCACCCCTCAGAAAGCTACTTCCAAAATTAATCAATGGAAACAAAACTAAAATAAAAAGGAGCCAAAAATATAAATTTCATGGCACTACCTTGTTTTTATAACACAGCTTAAATTTAACAACATAAATAACAACCACAATTTAAAAAGCTCAATTTTTATAGGGTGCGAATTTACTCATTACAAGGGTAATTATTTATTGTCAATTAAACTTTGTGATGACTATCCACAATTTTTTACTATCCGTTGCATTGACTCCACAATTAGCATGGATAATCTAAAGTTCGCTGTAGCTGCATGTAACACTCGTAACTTGGCACGTACAAGAGAGCATGTGAGATCTTAAGACATATCTGCACACTGAAACTATGAAATAAACATCTCCCTCTCAGAGAAAAAAGCGAAAGTCCTCAATTATTTCTATCTAAAAATGTTTAAAATAAGTGTGTTCAACCATGGCTTCCCAACAACTACCGTATTTCCACGATTACAAGCCGCCCCCGATTGTAAGCCACACCCCCTAGTTTGGCAAGTCATCCAAGAAATTTATATTTTTTTACATAAATTTTTTTCTCAGTTATAATTTATAACTTATAAGTCACGTCATAACATTTCCTTCAGAACTACTGCATAAATCACAAACGCCGACGTCAGTAAAACAATCTTTTGTGTTGCTTGTGTGTGCCCTCGCGCCCGTGGTGCTGTGAAGCGGGAAAGGTCTGTCTAGTGGCTGACTGAGCCGTACGTTTATCGATCGGTCTCGCCTCGCAAATACCTGCTCCTCTCCGCCAGCTGCCCACCCTCTCCAACCACGCCACGTTATCAAGCAGCTGAGGATGTGAGCCAGACCAGACACACGCGGCTGACAGGCTTCATGGTCACGCGCTGATCTTGTGTTAGATGTTTATCGGTGATAAACAGCTTTTACAGTCAATCCAAATGTGTAAACAGTTATGCACATAAATCGTTTTGTTTTGGGTATGGTGTTTGTTTACATTTCTCCGTGTCTAACATGGCGGCAGACTTCTAGTAGCACCGAAAAATACGTGAAACGTATTGTTTGTACTATTTATGCAGAGCAAATAAACTGCTCACTATACATTTGTAACATTAATGCTTTTTATTGGTTATTATCATATTTACTTCATTTATTAACCACAAAATTAGCAATCTTCGCTTGTAGGCAGCATCCCCAATTCTTAGGTCTAAAAATTGGTAAAAAATGTGCGGCTTACAATTGTGGAAATACGGTACTACCCAGATGTTTGGGAAGGATGACAAAATAGTGGAAGTGAAACAGGAAGAGTACACAATGGAAAAATAAGAGGCAGAAATAATAACCTATGACCAGAACGATGTAAGGACGGAGAAGAATTTGGTCAAGAAAGTAAAGGAATGAGAGGAAAAACAAAGATGACTAGGTGACAAAAAGGAATAAATTGCATCCACGGAGTTTACACTATGAGAGTAAATGAATGTCAAATAAGAAACTAGTGCTCAAAAAACAATAATACGCGAGCTGGGAAAGTTTGTACCCACTGCGCAAAGGAACAAGGCAGTTCCGTTCAGTTCAATATTGACAACAGTCAAATACATAACAGCATGAGCTGCAGCTCGTGAGAACTACATTAATTGACAATATAACATAACTTAATACGAAGAAAATTCACATTAACACGTCCAACTTTTTCCAACCCACTTATTACACTCTTCGCAAAATTTCTAACTACTGACTGTCTTAAATATTGCCTCATTAAGTATAAAATTATGGTTCGATGACTCTCAACGCAAATAAACTGTAAGCACAAAAAAGTAATCATTAGCTGCAAAAAAAAATAACTGTAAAATTTAAAAATAAAAATTCCAGAAATGTAAGTTTTGTGTTTTGAACACTTCAAGAATTATAGTTACTGTATGACTGGCCTGATTCTAAACAAATTAAGTTCTTACGAACTGTTGGAATAAATTGTCGTTGGGTGTCCATAAGCAGTTTCTCAAAATATTTTTGAAGCTACGGTATTTCCAAACTCTTGGCTTCAGTGCAAGATAAGTTGTTTACCAGCATATAGCTGAACTGCAAACTTAACACCAAGGTGTTTGGTAGTCGTGAGACATTACCAAAACGTGTCTAAATAAATCATAGTTACAACCTAATGAACACTTTGTTGGTTTAGGCCACTTCCACCAGACACCACGTAAAGACACACCAGTGTTCTTCAATGAAGACAGTCTAGTCCTGGATAATTTTGCGACTGCACACCCACGCAAAAATGTATGTCACCAGTTTTTTTTGTGTGTTTCTGTTTGAAAGTACAAGTCTCACACAGACTTGTACAGTAAATTCTAAAATGACGATGTACAAACCATTTAATGGCACAATGGCTAGAAGTGTCCCTGCTGAAGCTACATATTTCAATTCAAAGAATCATTCAATTGTGCCCATCAGTAATCATTAAATAGAAATTCTATAATAAAACCAGCAACTTTTATACAGAAAACCAGTTTGGTCATTTAGTATGTACTCAAAAATGCACAGTCGTGTTCAAATTTTGAGTAGATGTATATATTGTAATTAAAAACTTGATACATATAATATCTCAGTCAATAAAATTTAAAAATTTTATTGTTATTCACTTTTTCTACTGAACCAGTTAAACATACCTGTGACTGCACAATATGTACAGAGTTGTTACATGTTAGAATGATGACATTCATAAAACTGGTAAAATCTGGAACACACAATACTGACTTCAAAAACAGTTTGCCATAATGCAGCAAAACTAAAATTTTCTGTAAAAACAAATATATTAAAAAAACTAATGGCTTCTAAAAAGTCTGATAACTACTAAAAAAAAATGCAAGTACTGCTGGATGTGAGACTGGAAAAGCGAAAGAGAGCCGCTTCACTCAGCAGATTTAAGATGAACATTTCCTATGCCGTGGAGAGGAGCGATGCCTACCTTGCAGCGCAGATCGTCGTTCGACTTGGGCTCTTTGGTGGTGGGCACGGAAAAGGATCGCTGCGTTTTGAAGAGAACTCGAGCTGCCTGATGAGAGCACGCAACAAGCAGCACATCCACAAGGAGACAGACATAGAGAGTGTAGAGAAGTGAGGTTAGGATGAGGCAGAACAGATGTAATACAATAGGGACGTGTATCAAACACAAACACTGAGGTAGGTAAAGTACTAGAAGGTACTACAGCAGGAACACTACATTAGGGCTCATCCCAGTTCTAAATCTAAGTCAGTTGCCGTAGACACAGGAGATAAACAAATATAACATGCTCTGACACCTCACGCTACTAGGAAACAAATATTCAAGAACATCAAGGGTGGTGGCTAACTGCAAATATCTCGTTCCTTCTCTCGTCAACAAACACAAGCTGCGAAAGTGCACCATCTGCGTAATGGTTGTAATGTAACTGGATTTAGTTTCTTGGACATACTCCATTGTGATATAGACGACTGTTAAAGAAAACTAAAAATAACGGAAAAACATAAATATGCTTGAGTATGCTTTAATCAATAGGATACATACACAACACAAAATTCCATAAATGGAATCAAATCAAATAAAAACAAGGACAAACAGACAAGAAAATAAAAATAAAAAGAAAAACCCAAGACACCACCAAGTCAGACAACCCAAGTTTGAGGTCTGCTTCGGCAAAGGAACAGACAGAAAAAATGTACGACACACAAAATAAAAATATGACAAACCAATGAGGTGAAACAAAACCAGTATTATATAAGACACAAACAGAAAACAACACGCGGCACAGCTATGAGATGAAACAAAAACCACAGTAGATATCAGACACGAACAGAAAAACAACAAGGGACACAACGATGAGACGAAACAAAACACAGTAGTTTCCCAGACAAAGGGTAAAGTGAGAAGAAGGGACAAAACAACAGCCATGGCCCAGCCTGTATTCGAACCCAGAACCTCTGGCACCGTACACCGGCGCCTGACTAACTGCATTACCGAGGCCGGCACCTACATATGTCTACACCAGAGATTCACAGAAGGTGAAATTATGAACACCTCCGGAGAGAAAATAATGGAGGGAAGTTTCCGCCTGCTGTAAACAACGTTTTCACCTTCAACTGTTATCTCTCTCTAGCTGTATGGATGGTTACAAAAATGGGAGAGGAAAGTTAGAAACAGACACAGTAACCCCAACCTTTTTCATTTTAAAACACTTCTGCAGTTTTTATTGTGGCAATATGATAAATGATCTAAAGAAGACATTACTTGAATAAATTCTGCCATGGAAGGGGCATGAAAGAATGGGATTTATACGTAGAATCATAATTTTATGAGACATCATGATGCCAGAGAATGAGCTACTAAAATTGCTGCCTCATAAGATACAGTACTTGTAAAATAGGGGTTAGGCTTCAAAATGCCTTGTAAAATCCATTATTTGAAACAATGGGGTTAGGCCTTACGGTGCCGAAGAATGACCTCATAAAATCACTGCCTTGTTAATTTGCTGTCTTTTATAACAGGAATTAGGCCACACGGTGCCTGAAAGTGGTATTGTAAAATTGCTGTCCCGTAAAATAGGGGTTAGACTTCATGGGACCTTGTAAAAACACTACCAAAATGACCTCGTAAAATCCAGTATTTGACACATTAGAATTAGGCCTCTTAGTGCCAGAGAACAATTTCATAAAATCGCTGCCTTGTCAATTTGCTTTCTCATAAAATAGGGCTTAGGCCAAATGTTCCCCCTCCCCTCTCGAGAATGACCTCGTAAAATCGCTGCCTCGTAAAATCCAGTACTCTTAAAATTAGAGTTTCTTAAAATCAGAGTTCTGCTGTAGTAGGGACAAACTGGATCTACAGAGTGATGTGACTACATAATTGCTGGTTAACCCCTAACAGCATTGCCAGTACTGTGCTGCAGCTAGCTCAGTAGCCACATGACCATGTAGTTGTGAGTGCGCTTCTGGACAGTAACTGTAGCCATTAGCCATTACTGCTTTCTCTCAAACATAATACAGGACACACGCTAAATGCCATGGACACATGGCTGCATGACTGCATGTAAAATGTAATTGGGCCTTGGTCAAGTCACAGAGATATTCTTTACATTGCTGTCTCTCCTATGTTCCCTTTTTACCTATAATAAGTCAAAATCACACGTAACTAAAATTTCATCAAATAAGTGCAGGCCCTGTGCTAGTAAATACAATAATGGTTTAAGTCTGGCCTTTGTAAATGAGTCAGACATACTGTAATTCAACGTGCCACAGCAGGTAGGTTCGACTGCCTTATAGTTTGCTATCAAGACTGCCAACGTCCCCATGGAAGAGGACAAGGAAGAAAAAGGAAGGTGAGAGTGTCGAACATCATATGTACACCCTATGATACCGGCTACCAACTGAGACACACTGTGCTGTCTCGCTACTATGTAAGCAGGAGTAAGTTGAAGGACTCTCACAAACTTTCTCACAAAATTATACATTATAAATTTTACCTACATAATTTGGTCATCTTGGGGAGTAGATGAGAGGGGGAGGTAAAGAGAACACTGTGGCTGTGGAGCTGCTAATGGCCCCAACCAACACCCACAAGTTGAGACATTTCACATAACCACCTGTGTGCTCATAGATGCACACAGCATCACAGCCTGCTGGCAGAACCATGCAGAACTCAAAGTAGCAGGGAAATAAAACCATGTGCCACAGGTACTTCTTTAGGAAGGAAAAACTAAACATTACATAGGATTCACATATTAACAAGAAACATTTAAATAACACAAACTAAAAACACACAACATAGAAAGTAAAAGGATCACAAGACTATCAATTCTTTCTGTTTAACAATTTCCTTCACAATAATACCACAATGATAAACACACCCATATCACACTATAAGAACAGTCTACATTCCTATTACCAGGAACAGTCAAACAGGAGTTGCTACATGTACAATAACTTCTTAGTTAGGACTAAGTAGTAACAAACTACCCACACACAACATAAAGAAGAAAATGCTGAGTACATTAACACCTGACACAGGCAACACAAACAATACAGCAACACATTGTTTTCACCCAAACATGAGACAGGGGTTCGTGCGACTTTGACGATGGTACCACACACATGCAGTATTTGAAACATTTAAACCAGATTGTTTCAATTCTCACTGCAGCTGAACAAGACACGAAATGTGACAGGTATAACTTCTGTTTTTGTAATATGTTCAAGGGGAGGGTGGGGAAGGGGGTTAAGTAAAATTTTATTTCGAAGTTTTGCGAAACTGTACAGAAAGAGTCTTGGTTCTTAAGAGTTTCTGTAAAATCAATGTATTCATGTACAGTTTTTGTAACAATGTGAAAATCTAGAATCAAGGAAAATGAATACACGCTGAATGAGACCTAACAAAGTAAATAACTGCTGCCAACAGGAATATAAGATTAACTAGTTTTACAACTTTTTTTTTACTGAAAGGAATTCTTTATTCTTGGCAGGATTTAAAATTGTTTTCATTAATTCACTTATTTCACTTTCAGGATTTTTTATGCATCTCAAGAATGACTTTGTAAAATCCCTGTACTAATAAACTTGGAGTTCAAAAGATCAGAGTTCTACTGCTGAGAGCATGCAAAGATTAAATAGTCAAGTGGACAAACCATTTATTTCCATTGTTTGTCACAAAACTGAGATATGATTACCACAAGTATATTCTATGCTCTTATAAATTTTTGTTTCACTATGGCTTTTATCTACCAGTATTCTTACATAAAATAATATTTAATAATGTCTTTGAATGTTTCTTGCAATGGGACAGAATGACAAACTGTACTGTTTTGGACACACACCATTGCAATATTATGTCGTCCCAGAAATCTTAAAAAGAGGCAAAGAAAAACAAACAACGAAATACGAAAAAAAGAGTAAACAAGCCAAGCAAGCTGTAGTCAACACATCTATAAACGAAAACAACAGAACATGAAAGAACCCATAAGGAATTAGTCAACAACAAATAAAGGAAAAAATAGGCAAAATAAATAATTATAAACAACCAAAAAAAAAAAGTAATTCGTATTTCATTGATTGTTTTTCTTTGTCTGTTTTTTTTTTTAGATCTCTGGGACGACATAATAATGCAATGGCGTATGTCCACAATAATACAGTTTGTCATAATGTTCAACGCTGATATTTTGTACCCATTACTGTATTTACGCAACTCTAAAGGCAGATCTAGCTAGTGTTGATCATTTGGGTCAATCGCAAGTGTTGAACAATCAAGCACCACAACTACGACATTGTCTACTATGACAACAACGCAACGATGACAGAATTCTCTATTCCAAAACAAAATTTATTAAAATGGAAAAATATTGCACGCTATTGTGTAAGTCATAAGAGTTATTTTAAAATATGTTCATTTTGATGCAACAGTACTATAAGTGGTTACCATGTACCAATAATCTGCAGCAGCAGACAAAAAAAAATTTTGAAAGAACTTCAAAAACAACCTGGAACACATTTTCTTGCCTTGTGACTATGTAGTAGTAAGGCCACGTACAACGCTGAAGTATGCAAGCCATGTGGTGACTCGCCCTCGTTCTGTCTCTTTTGCTTACACTCACAACATGCACACTTATCTATACCTCGCTTGCCTTCTTACGACCTTAGAGACAAGCAGTAAGGTCAGCGAATAAGAGGATACGTCACTGTCTCCATCGTAACTGTGGTGGCCTTGCATCTCATTACCGACCCATGACTTGCTATTATGAGTTTACTTTTCAGGCGTAGTTTCATTTTCCGAAATGTCTCGAGGATACAGCTATTTCAATTACATATGCTTTTGACTTTGGTTTTAGATTTTGACTTTCGGTGAGTGAGAGATTTTTGGTCAGCGCTGAACATCGAGGTCTTTAGCACTGGTGAGGGGTGATATGAAGTGAGTATGGAGCAGCGCCGAAATGAAAGGGCTGGAGAAACAGGAGAAACCCACCGACCAACAGCATCATCCGACACGATTCCCACGTGCGAAAATCTGAGAACCGACCCTGCTGGGAATCAAACCAAGATCACCTTGGTGGGAGGTGAATGATCAGGCCATTCAGCCACCACAGCCCCCTTTTGACACTGAATTGCATTTAGAACTGACTGGATTGAATACCGAAGACCTTTGTGCACTACTACATTGGATTACAATTTCATTTAATGTTTCGATTGTTAGTTTGTGCTTGATTTATCAACGACCCTCTTATTTTTATAGGCAAGAACTTGACTCCTGATTTGATGAGACAAGTAGAATTGAGTGGAGTATAATGACACCACTGGAGAAGTGAAAGAAGGCAAGATGATGATATCAGATATTGCATGGCAGCACAATATCCCTACACCGACATTATTTACGCATCGTGAAACATAATTTCGTTTTCAAAAGACGTCTACATTTAAAAATAATATGCTGTACAATTAAATTAATTTTTATGACATACGTACGTGATTAAAAACTGCCTTAATTTTGTTTGGCAAAATTTCTGTAGGCTACTTGCGTGTATGGGCCGTACACTTTTACAAAATTCTCTACGAGACTTTGAGTAGCAACTCTATCATTTTCAAGGACATATGGCACTGTACGAGAATGTTGGTGGGTCATAGAAAATGCACAGTGAAACTACAAACAGCTAATACCAGCATTTTTTTACTGTGTGTTTCCTGAGGCTGCAATGTTAACTATGAATGGTGTTGACCTATGAAAATGGTTCAGTTTATAGTAAAAAATGTTTATGAAATGCTGTCCAATAGCTGCATAATGTATAAAATACAAGCAATTTTTAAAATATGTTTATAAAAGTGTAGCTTAGCACCCTAGATGCATTGCATACTCAGCAATGTCATGTTGACAGTACGGACGAATACTACAACAACAGTACAGGAGAAACAACACTGCACCAGTGTGGACACGTTACTTACCTGTTGAGTCTGCGACTGTTTCTGCTGCCTTGCTTGTGTGATCGCTGTTTGGTCGAGCAGGTCCCAGGACTTCTGGCGACGGTTCGTGGGGGTCGCTCCAGTGGTGCTACCACTGCCTGCCGTCCCATTGTTCTGGTTCGGAACAGTCGTGGGGATGCTGGCTGGGCCAATGTGAACCTGGACAGTTCACAACAGGTATACAACTACCAGTAAATACTGTAGCATAACTCCGCAACAACTTAATTTTTTTTAACTAGCATTTTCCTTGATACAGATGTTACCTATTACAACATTTTCCTTCTTGTGAAAAATAGTTTTCATTCTGTAGTTAAAAAAAAAAAAAATTGTTCATGTTCACAATGTACTGAGAAGGAAAATTAGTTTTCACTCGTTTTAGTTAGTATGTTGACACTGTAGAGTCTTTTCTGTCAACTGGAGTGGTTTTTTGGTTCATAACAAGCCTTCATTTTGTAAATATAGATTAATAACAAATTGTTATGATACTGCTTACATATTTGTGTTTAATCTTATTTGTTTGGTCTATTTTATTTGTCGTAACATTTTAAACTTCCAATTTTCGAATTGTTGTGCCTGCAATATTGTCATCAATTAATTCATATTTGCTTGCTGAAATGAACAATGTCCATTGAAATTTTTTAAATAATCCTGCAACATCACTGACGTTAAATTTCAAAGACTACGTAGATAGACTACTACAATATACACACCTGAGGCAAGAGGGCAAGGTGTGTGTCGACAACGAGGGCTTCCGTAGATGCAGATTCAGGCAAGGTCCTAGCCAACGAGTGCTTCACGTGGCAACGACTGCGCACTTCTTCCGAAACAGACACCAGAGCTGCACACATACATACACTCTGTTCAATAATGTTACTAGAGACAACTGTCCCTAATTATACAAAGAAAATGCAGGTTATATTCCATCGTCAGTTTATAATCTGACTTCCTGTCTCTGTGTCAGCGTACAGGTGCAGAAACGTGCACAGTAACCGAGCCACAGATCATCTTGGTCCCCATACTTCACGAGTCCTGTTTGGTAGCACTACCAAGGAGGTCTGACCCCCACAACAGAACAGCAGAACAAGTGTTCAAGTGACTTGATCATATATCTATAGAAGCCACTGATCACAACAAGAACTTGTCTGTGGTGGTCCTACCACATGCCTAGCTGCTGAGTTCTTCAACAAGGGGTGATAAAAAGTACAGGTGAGCCCAGGTTTTGCACCTGTAACTAATTAGCATTCTTGGGTTCATATGGTTCCTTGTGTTTATTAGAGAGAGCAACTACTCCAGCCACTGGACACCAGGGGGCTGCAATGGTAGAGGGATTAGACCTCTCATCTCCCACTAAGGCAATCCAGGTTCGGTTCCCGGCGGGGTCGGTCTCCGGATTTTGCATGCGGGAATCGTGTCAGACGATGCTGTTGGTAGGTGGGTTTTCTTGGAGATCTCCCATTTCCCAAACCCCTTCATTCAGGTGCCATGCCCCTCAACTCATGTCAACCCTCACCAGTGCTGAAGACCTCGATGTAAGCGCCGACCAAAATCTCTCTCACTCACTAATGGACACCATTGTGGTACAGAGATCTCTGGCTGACAGAGATAGCTTCTTATAGGTGAACTGCTGTTGCTGATATCCCTCCTTTCAACATGCATCACTACCAGCCACCATTGTTTCCAGTGGCAACACCGAACTGTCCCAACTCATGTTCCCCAGGCCGAGCATCTGGTTAGACCACCACTTTAGTACGATTAGTAACTAAACATTACTGGCAATATGGTAAAATACTTAACGTTACCCGACATGAAATGCTACATATCTGTATTGATGTGCATTTTAATTGCCCAGTTGTCTTCGCGTCAAACAATGTAGTGTGAGCTCCTCATTGTAAAAGGAACGTTCAATATGGCAGAAAACTCACCAGTCGAGTTCCAAGAAATGTAAGTCGCAACAGAGTAACTGCCTCACTGTACCATTCCTCATATTATTTCCCGCCATCACATTGCCATGACCTGACAATGTACGGTACATATGAACCAATATTGGCAGCAATGCTTGCAGTAAAACAGCATGGCTTGAACATTTGTTAATCGAGGATTTTAGCAACAACATTGGAATTCCTCATCACTACACCCCTGTGTTTCCTCCAATCAACATTTTCTACACCCATCTGTAGCACAGTTGCGTACTACCAACTCCCAAGTGTCTAAACAACCATATCTCATGGGAGCTGAGTAATGAGTCCACTTATAGCATACTCTCGAGCAGATTGTGCTCATTTCACAGTTGGGCAGTCCTTGAATGCCAACCTTACAACTAAAACAATCACATATGCAGCTCCAGATGGCCAAAACTTGAAAACTCTAACCAACCGTCACAATGCCGAGACAGTCTGTGATGTAGGTAGAAGTAAAGTGCAGCTATGGAGATAATATCTGCATCAGCTGAGCAGATTGTACATAAGCTGTCCAGGAGATGTGCTGACCACATACCGAAGCCCATTAATGAGACCGGCAATGTAAAAACCATCATACATTCCAATGGAGGTGACAGAACTTAGACCAGCCATGTCCTCGGCCCTCCTAGACCATTCAAGGACCCCAACATCAGTCTAAGGACACACACATTCACATGCCGAGCCCTGCAGTAACTGGCCAATGTCTGAGAGCACATCAAGTTCCAGACACAAGCACTAGTAACAAGTGTACCGGACTTATTCCAAATATACTGCATGCTACCTTCTCTAAATATCTCTGACTCCATTAAATCTGGAAACCCTCCGATTCTGGATCTGGGAGGTTAGGATAAGCAATACGGGAAGCTTACAGACTGGGATTTCCTCAAGGAGCGCACTGGGAAAACAAGCAAAAGTAAATATAAAATTAGCCAGCATGGGAGCAGGGAACAGTCCCTACAACCAGCATTTGTAAAACATAATCCCAATACGTGTTGCAGCAATTCTGTGGTGATTTGGGCATGACCAGTCGTTCATACATTCAGGGTAGGAAACATAAAATTACCAGACTGAATTAGTGGTATAATGGGCCACTGTATTTAGAACAAATCAAGAGCTTTGATCTGCTGACCATTATAATAGCACAGAAAGAACCATCAACTCCCTCACCTACCACACCCCCTTACCTACCACACCCGCTTACCTACCACACCCCCTTACCTACCACACCCCCTTACCTACCACACCCCCTTACACGTAGACACATTTTACCGAACATCAAATGCCTGGTGCATGAGATAAAACTTTAAATAAGTCTTACTTCTGTAATCGCAATTGTACTCATTCTTCAGATAAATATTTGGATACAAACACCTGTCATAAAACGCAGTGCAATGCACCAAAGTACTATTCAAAATATTGCAATAAAATTAATACGCTACAGTAAAACACAGAATTAACCAAACAATTTCAAAATACATAACTTGTTTATACTAATGCCAACCCATCTGTACAAACATGCACTCAAACTTCATTATGGTAAGTGTATTTACACTACAGTAGTTCATCAAGTACAGTCAACTATTAACTACTAGAGTTTTAAGCAATTGGAACTTTGCGAGAAATTTTAGTTTGAACTGATAAAGTAATTTGAGGAAATTCAGAAGCAAGTACTCAAGACGGGTAACAAGCACGAAGAGGCACCATTTATGATAGAGCAGAGAACTGAAGCAGCACACACACACACACACACTCACCACACACTATATACTCACCTGCAAGGTACGCCACACTCTCTTGAGTCACCTCAAACTTGTCACGCTTATGAGGCCTTGCGTTAATGCCCAACAGCATGGTGAGGACACGCGCAGTGCGGGACACCGTGGTGGGTGTCGGATGCCGGAAGCCTTTCAACAGGTGTCCCACGAGTGCAAAGTGGAAATTGGCTACAACCACATACAGACATCACAGTCAGTTCATTCCTTGTACAACTTGCATGGCAATCCAGCTGTGCATAGAGGTATAGTCTATACAGCATTAGTTTGCCAGACCGCTCACTTCCCTCCAAGGCAATCTGTGTTCGATTCCTGGCTGATTTTTGCATGTGGGAATCGTGCCAGCCGATGTTGCTGGTCAGCAGGTTTTCTTGGGCAGCTCCTGTTTCCCGCACCCTTCCCATTCTAGTGCTCTTTCATTGTATGGCCTCATTCTACATTATCCTATGGGCCAAGCAGATGCTCATGGGGACCCAGTACTAAATTCTACAAATAGGGGCACAATACCCTGGCAAGGATATCCTCACCATACAATATTTATTTATTTGCCTGAGATAGACACTTCTCTTCTAATAGAGTTGCAGCAACTCCACTTCGTTCAGCTTTAAACTATGACTTCGTGGAAAAATAGGGTTTCTGCAGTCCTGTTTACAATTTCTCCATAGCAGAAATGTCAATATAAGGACAACTTACAGTGTTAAGTTATATCTCACTATCTACTATTCGACGACGACAACTACATAGTCCCGCAGGAAAAATGTGAGTGAGAGAGAGTTTGGTCAGCGCTCAACATCAAAGTCTTTAGTGCTGGTGAAGGGTTAAATTAGGTGTGTATGGAGCAGCGCCGAAATGAATGGACGGGGGAAAAAGGGAGATCCCCTAGAAAACCTGCAGACCAGCAGCATCGTCCCGCCCGATTCCCACATGCAAAAATCCGGGGACCAACCCCACCGGGAATCAAACCCGGATTGCCTTGGTGGGAGGCAAATTGTCTGACCATTCAGCCACCGTGGTCTCCACTGGAAAAAAGTGAACTACCGCAGTGTTGTCCTTGACCACAGCACGCAACTGGTGTGGCGCACCACAGCACTGGCCTCAATACTGTGACACAGACAGCCGGCGTATAGATGTGAACTGAAAATGTACAAATATAACTTCTTGGTATGGTATGGTTTGTCTGATACTGTTCGAGTAACTGGGAATGTCGCAAAAAAGTGTGCATTATCTTGGTATACTGAATACAAAATGTAACTAATATACCTGTCTGGAAGTAAAAAGACAGTGATTGTGGGAAGGAATGGAAAGTCTGAGTGATACGGAAATACGATACGACCAGTTTTCAAGCCTCATAAGCACTCCTGCCCTGCTTTTAAAAAAGTTCTTACATTATCTGTGTTTCTGTGTTTTCGCCGCTATATCTCCACTGGACGTGTGCCATGAACTCAAGTCAGGCGCAGTACATTACCCCTCCCTGTGACGTGTACCTACTACTAGCGTCAAGCTTCTTCCCCTCATGGGAAGACTAGTTGTCATGGGTCGTGGTCGAGTAGCAGAGCTGTGATTGTTAATGGTTTTGATCAAGTGAGGTAGCACAACTGTAACATATTGGACTCATATTCAGGAGAACCAAGGTTTGATCCTCGGCTTCATCCATCCTGACTTTGGCTGTCTATGATTTCCCGAAATCACTCCAGGTGAATGCTGGATGGTTTCTTAACAAAGTCCACGGCCATCTCCTCTTCCAGCTACTGTCACAGTAGAAACTTGTGTCTCACCATCTCTTAACGACCTTGATGTAGGCGAGACATTAAAGCTCACTTACTTTAATGGCTATGTCACGAGATCAGCTCAGTGCTCGGCAAAACTTCTGATACTTTGTGGTATCACAGCAATAAGCTATTAAAAACAATGTTATTGAACATTTACATTTAATTTAAAAACTAACAAAATGAAAAACTTTTGACAGCCAATTCAACATGAGTGAATCTTAAAAAATCTGTCTGAAAATGTGCGCAATTTATATGACTACAAGTCTACACACTAGTGGCTGATGAAGACTTGTACGTTATTCTCCTCTGGCAAAGTTGCCAACTCGTACATTAATCCACTAACTACAGAGAATAGTGTGTAGTGAACACTGATCTACTGTAATAAATTCTACAAAGCATGGATCATAAAGTGCCAGCACTGCAGCAAGTATGGGCAACTGGGGCAGTACACCCACAGGTCCCCTACTTCAGTAAGACCACACGACTCTTTTATAAGTTTACCTGCTACACTGTCACACGACATATTTTCCTTATATGAACTAGAAAGGCTGTATTCATGTCTACAAGGTGGATCAGTGCATCACCATCAGCAATATGACCTGCTTATAGTATCAAGATTCCCCTCTTGAAACAAATCAAGCAACAAGCATTCTGTAGTTATTTTCGTGGGGTTGCTACAGAATATCAGAATTAAATTTCACTGACTTTTTCCATGTATTTCAGTAAAAAGTTCACAGTTTTTAATGTAATAAGAAAAATCACACAATTTTTACTAATTTTTAAAACCAATTTTGACAACATTGTGGTGGCTCTGCTGTTTGCAAATACACTGCAAACAGTTTGCCTATGTCACCACATTTAGCTAATATGTATAACCCAGAGAATGGCTATCAGTTGATTGTTTTCGATCATTAACAGTTCCGTACTGACACATTTATATTTACTGTAAACTCATACAGCACTCTATCAAAGATCACGACAATTAAGTCCTATGTTCAAATTGTTAAGTTTACAAGGAATAAACAAGTTACTGTGTTTTTACTGCATCTTGAAAAAATCTGAAGAATTATTATTACAGTAAAGTCTCGTTATAGGGAAATGTCACGGTTCTGGGTTCGAACTTCGCTATGGCCGAATTTGGACGATTCTGACCCCTAAACACAAAAATTGCATTAAAACAATCTTTAATATTATTTAATTACAAAGTAGTACGTTATTTTAAGGAAATATAGGTTTATTTTAACAGGTAAGTACGCGCTGGTTACAATGATATCCAACGAGTATGGGTGCAGCTATTCGCTAAATCAAAAAGGGCCAAAATCTCCACCGCGTCATGAAAGTATGGCTATCTATCACTGGACCGCCTCAACGGTGTCCCGCCCGTGCGGGCGCGCGGTAAGATTGCACGCGCCGGCAGAGTCAACACGATTACAATGCCGGCCGCTGCAGACCAACGTAATCAGTTTGACGAGTGTAGCAATTTACTTATTTATTTTAGCATGCATGCTCTGATGATAATTCTGTTTTCCCTTTCACACTGTGGCATGTGTCGAATAATTTGTGCGCTTGCCCGAGACACATAAAAATCAGCTTGGATGGGTTAATGTTATTGTTCAATTGTCTGTTGAGCCAGTAATGCTAGTGTTATTTGCCAACAAAAATAAGCGACGCCAACATTGGTAGTTGCTTTATTTTCACCTACTAGTCGTGAACTGTGTTTAGCGGCGGCACAAAGTTAAGTTCGAAGCCAATTAGTAATAACAGAAGTGGGCGCACGTGTATTCATTGACTTTGTGTAAGGTTACAAGTTTGTGATTTTATTCCGGCAATGTGCCAACAGAAAACATCTCTGACCTACCAAATCCACACAGACAGTTCACTGAAAAGCAGTGCTAAAGCTAGACATGCTCGTTTTCACACACAATTCACCACCCATGATATTTTTTTTAACTTTTTCTTCTTCTTTCTTCCCAGCGCTATCTTATCTCCCAGAGGCATTCCTTCTGTATGCGTGGTGTCTGTATGACTGACTGAGGTATAGAACAGCCGGCGGCAATTATTCTTAGTGAAGAAACAGCATATATCCGCCGTTATTCAGTCAGAACACGCAGTTCTCATTCCAAATAGCCGTGTCGTCTCATCTGAGCTGAGCGGAAGAATTTTGGGAGTGCCTGGCAACCAGAGCCTTCCTCTTTTTATCTCCCCCCTTCCCGGTCAAGTGTTGCAGGCTGACTGTGGTTTTTTATGTACAAGCAGGTTGAGGGAGAGAGAGAGACATGTATTCTTACTGAACTCTCTCATTTGTGCGAGTATCAGAGCAACCCTCTTCTTGTTAACCATACACAATATCTAGGCCCAAGCGACAAAGCAGCGGGCTGATGCGCCTGGCCCCGTCGCCAAGTATCTAGGCGCTCTCCCGGAGAATTTATCATTTTCTAGGAGATTTTCGCATAATTTTATCGCAGTTCCTTCGCATTTGCGAAAATTCCGGGCCTCTAATTATAGTTGAATTCTAATGAACATACAGTATTTTAAATAATCTTTCCTGCTCGCAATGTTAACTTTTTTCATTTCATTCCTTCAAAACTATTTTAAAAACATTTTTTTTTGGTGGGCATTGAGGATACTGTCGTAGTTGCGTTTTTGTAGTAGCCGATGTCGTAGTTGCGGGGCCCGACTGTACGTATATCAAAATCCAAAATCGTAATCAATAAATAAAATCAGAAAAGCAAGCTGTACGTGAAACTACACACGGTTGAAAGTACGATGATTAACTATGGAAACGTAGCCAATGGTCACCTGGGTTGAAAGGGGGTTGGGAAAATAAAGGGCGCAATTCTATTTTTAGAACAATAGGCGCTTGAGTTTGGGGAGGGAAGCGAGATGATCAGGCAGAAGCATGACTCACCTCAGATATATAGCAGGGGAGGGGTGGTGGTGAGAGGGGGTGGAGGTAATCTGTACATCCGGCTGTCAAGATAACAAATACCTACTCACTTCACAAGGTCACGTACATTGCCACAAGCCTGCTTCACACGCCTCACCATACATGTTTCTACTCACTAAATTCACATTTTTCATGGAATTTTTTTTTGTGATTTTTTGACAGTTCCTCAAGAAGACTTCGTTATAATAACAGTGTTTTCGCTATTTCTTTGTTCGCTATGACAGGATTCTACTGTACCTCCATTCATAAAATTAGGTACTGAAAATGCAGGAGTTTACAGAAAAATCAAATCATTATGCCTAATGTTTGTATTACACATCTGAATTTCCAGATACCAAAATAAATTTTGTTAACTTTTTACAGGTTTTTCCCAAACTACTTGAAAATTCCTTTGCTTTTTCAGGTTTTACGTGTTTTCCAGACCTGTAGCAACCCTGTTTTTTGTTTTTTGTTTTTTTTTTTTTACTTTTATATTACAGGCCATGAAAACAAAAGACCGTTACCTCGGAAACTCAGAAAATTTGCAAACCTGACGTACATTCTTTATCAGTGTGCAGCTGTTCCCTACATAAATATGTTAACAAAGTACAGTACAATCCTGATTTACCAAAGTGTCACGGTTCCCGAAAATCTTGTCGCTAAATCGAAATCCAAGTTGGTAAAATCGGAGTTCTACTGTACGCACAAAATCTCAATCACACACATTATTAATTTGTGAGCTTTAAGAATGAGTGAAAAGCTTAAACTGTAAGAAGCACAACCAAAGCACTCACACTTGAAGCTGAGACCCACTGCATGGTCGAGCTGCTTGAAGTGCCACTCCAAGGGCTCCCTTGTTGCCATCATGACCTGCTCCAGGGTCTACCAACATGACAAGCACACACACATCACACCATTCTTACAACATACTCACATGAACAATGGTACATTACTGAACTGACACATGGCTTACACAAGCAGCATTCATACATACTGACATCATGTGACGTACTGTGTCAAATCACATTGCCAAGTGCATGAAGAGAAACTTAAATTCTATATACTAAATACTGAAAATACTTTATACTGAACAGGTTTCATATGGAAAACTCTCTGTAAGGGTTTGAATTGATGTACTTTATAATAAAATTACTTCAAACTAAAGTACTTGGTAATGAGAGTCCAAGAAGGTGCCAATCACAGAAAATTCTCAATATTAAATTACATTACAATACTGCATACATACTGTGTTTGCACACACAATAGCCGCATGTATGCATAGTACCAAATTTTTATTCTAAAAATTAGGGTGGTCACTACCAGGTGTTTAAAAAAAATTTTTTTTCAGTCACAATTATTATTTTTTTTGGTAAAGATAATGTACATATATGCACTTATAGCCTAATAATAGGCTATAAAAACAATAGAATATAGGTACAAACATAAGTAAGGGCTCATACAACGGTGACTCACGAAATACCGCCAAATTATAAGTTTTCAGCGAATTTCAGCATAATTTTGTAAGCAATGTTTTACATGAATTCAGATGCCTTGGCAGATGTTTTGTTGCAAATCAATTGAGGCACAATGGTTGAAACGTGAACATTTTCCTTTCAGATATTTACGGTTTTAATTATCGTTTTTCTGTAATAATATTAGTCCTTGCGTGCCATATCTTTTTCACCAGTATTTAAAAAGTTAAATAACAGATAGACAAAAAAAACAGACATTCACAGTTATTTCACACATTCAACCATGTAAAAAAACAAATTTAAATGTTACGTATTAGCAAAGATCACAACTATTGGTACACTCGCGCAGATGTACTCATTCCTCAATGCGTATTGCACTAGAAGTGTATTAACTCACACACAGCCATGGTCACGTGGTACGTACCTTGATCACAATATTTGACAATACGGCGGCAGAGCGACGGTAGCTGAAGCTAAAGTTCAAAGTCCACCTAAATAGAATGTGACTGAAGTGTTAATGCATGTTTATTTACAAGTTAATGTTTGTTTCGGTGTTTTGGGATGTTGCATTTATAATTTTGATTTTCATAATGGAAATAAATGAAAAACATCATCAGGCAGATCCTTTGTAAACTGCAATATCGCACATTTGTTGTGTCGCAAAGAGTAAGAACACAAATTTAAATAGCTAAAAATTGGGGAAACATAATTTTCAGCTATTCCATTAGTGAATAATTATCAACATTTGGTCTGTTTGAGTAGGTACACTGGACAAATTAACTGAATTGAACCATACATATTTTTTGTAATAAAAAGTTAATATTTCTACACATACTATAACTAACCACAAAAATATATGTATACAAAGTTACTGAGTTGTGTAACAGTTGTGGTGTTTTGCACACTTGCAGAGCTGCTAATTCATGATTAAAACAAGAAATTTAACACAAATATTGAACTTGAAGTTGGACAGATTATCCTTCGACATGATAAGTCATTATCAAAACATAAATAAACAACCTATATATGAGAATGGTGGGAAATAAGCCGCTAGGCTAACAAAGTAATATAACAGACAGAAGTACAAGTACTTACAGTTGATACTTGTAAACAGGTACACACATACGAAGGGGGACACATTTTTCCGCGGTAGCACGGTCGCGATGTTTCGCCAGTTTAATACTGGTGAAACGTCGCGACCGCGCTTCTGCGGAAAAATGTGCGTCGTCCCTTCGTGTGTGTGTACCTGTAACATACCGCGTGTTGCGGACTATAATAAATATTACAAATTGAAACAAATGTATAAACAAGCAAGATTTACTAATCAAAAGTTACAAAGTTGGCAATTTAAACATATGGAAAATCCAAATGTGTGTCCACACAGAGGACATTACTAGCATCTGTGAGACGGAAAATTATTATTTAAAAATTTACAAAAAAAATATTAATTAGTTTTACAAGGATCACAAAGTATATCAACTGAAAATAGAAAATATCTAGGCAAGTCAGAATTTAATTACATGAAACACAACACGCCACACGTGCCATCACAAAGGTAGTTACTTCCGCGGGCTCCATAATATCAAAATTTGGTGATACAAAGCTAAAAGCTAATAAAGCAACACACGTGTGTGCAAAAAGCCATCGGGTAATCAAGCAACAAATAATCAAAACAGCTAACAAATACCACGTGGAAAAGTCAAATAGCAAAGAACACAGCAAAACCCTACAAAAAAATTTTAAGACCAAGAGAGAATTTTTTGTAAGACAGCGACCGAAAAAGAAATTTAGAAAAAACTGTATAACATGAATTAAATAAACTACTTCAATGACAACACATGACAGCAGCCGCCTTGCTCGCCATGGAGGGACAAGTCCCCAACCTACCCTATCACTAGGGACATGCATCTATCGCATTTGCGATAAAGCTAATTTTTATGAGAATTCAGACATTTTTTTGCAAATAAAGCTAATCCTCCCTTTTTCCGAAAATACCACCACTTTTACAGAAAATATCCCCACTTTTTTGAACATACAGAGGTGCTTGCAATACAGTGAGAGTATTTATTAAAAGTTTCAATGCATTTGTAATGTTTATATGGAGGGCTAGATTGTTTGTTCTTCAAGAGTCGCAAGGAGAAGAAAATATTTCATCGTAATTTGTTTTCTTGTGGTTTTCCCTTGCATTTCTCTTACGTTACATTAGGAGTAACTTCAGTTGCTTCTGTGCAATAGCACATTGAACAGTGCGACTTGTTTCAGTATCATTTATATGCAGAAATATGCCGAAACCAAACTGCATGTGTCCAAATTCTCTGAATATGGACTGTATAAGTGTTTTTTTTTTTTTGCCACTGTAACATGTCAATTTCATGGGTGTGAAAAGTCGCATGTACAAAAAAGGTTAATAGGGACAAGGATGAATGTCTCGCAGAACAACAAGCTGAAACTGTAGCGAATCGACAGGCATCTACTATAGTATTGTCTTTTAGGGAAACAAAATGCAAAAATGGTATTCTTCTTGTCTATATTTGAAAGAAAAATTATATAATTTTAGTTTTAATGTTCATATACAAATTGATTGAAATAGAAAATAACACCACTTTTGGCTGAAAATAACATCACTTTTAGCTTAAAATAACCCCACTTTTTGACATCAAATAAAACCACAG
>PNEQ01004500.1:0-31235 GCA_003012365.1 Medauroidea extradentata | reverse complement strand
ACTTTTTTCCATTGTTAAATTTATAAAGTAAATAAAGATTGCTGGAGCCTTTTCTTAAATTTGTGAGCGAAGAAAGTATTTCATAAATTGATAAAAAATACGTTTTGATAAATTGTTTATCTTAGCGGAAAGGAAGTGGGCGGAGTTTAGTCCGACCGCCGTAACATCAGCGCCAATAAAACACAATATTCTCGGTAACATGGTGAACTAGAGCCAAACAACAAGGGGGTCAAGTTTCCAGGCGAGTGTCCAGACCTGTTCTTCTACGGCCGTGACCTAACCTAATGTTAGATTAGGTTAAGTTAGGTAACCTAACCTAACTTAGCCTAACTTAAACTAACCTAATCTAACCTAAACTATCCTAACTAACTATCCACACAGTATAACTTAAACTAACCTAATCTAACTTAACCTAACCTACTCTAACTTAACCTAACCTAATCTAACTTAACCTAACCTAAACTAACCTAACTTGAGCTAACAACCTAACCTAAAATTAACCTAATATAACCTAACCTAACAAAATTTATTTTACGTAGGACTACTTGAATCGTCACTAGAAACATTTTTCATTATAAACTATATGTCTAAAATCAATAGTTTGGCTGGTACACGATGAGTAGTGATTCTTATATTTACCTATACGTGTAATAAAGCAGACCTTGACAGTAGCTGCTAATTTGCTGCTCGCACACGTCATTGTGCCTGCATTTAGTTGCAGCTTTATTATTGGCTCAGTACCCTCAAAGAGATGTCAAACGAGTTAAAGATCAATTGACAAAACGATACAAACTTATATTTGTTGAGCATGCATGTTAAATTATATTCGGTATGGCTTATTGTCTGACGAATCTGCATACATGCCACCACAGACTTTTTTGTTAATTTTCGTGAGACCCACATTTCTGTAGGATCATTAACCTTGGAACTATGAACAAAAAACATGTTCATTACCAAAAAAACCTTAAAATCATTATGTCATAATTTTTTTAAACGTTTTTATTAACGTAATAATTCCTTTTCTTAGTGCAGAAAGTGGGCGTTATCTCAAAGCAATAGCATTTAAAGTGACTGAACACAGCCAAATATAAATTACCGAATTGGTCCCTAGTCTTGCTCACACCACGGCTCTAAGGAAGGAAATATCTTAAAGTCTTGAACTTGTGAGTATTGTTCAACAAGGGTCAAGGAATGCCGCTATCCACAGTAATTGTGAAATATATCCTATGCATCCTGTGAAATTCAGTAAACAGTACATTCACACTTCGAAATAATAAGACATTTGTGAACTTTCGCTATCGTCCTTCTATTACAACTCGCGATTGATCATCGACATGTATATAGTCTCTCCTAGCTTCTTTACGGCCCCTGTTCCATGGCTGCTCGTCCACAGAGCCGATGAACAGGTAGACGATGAACGGAATGATGTTCACTCCCGCAGCGATGCAGAAAACGTAGTTCCACGCTGTTGTAGTTTGCTGAAACAACCTCCAAATTGTCAGGCAATAACGTAACAGCATCAGTAACTATCAAATATGTGTTAACCAATGAGAAATGCGGCACCCTAAAGGAGTCAGTCAGGAGATGCAAGGAGCTTTGCCGCCCTTGTATTCTAATTTGAAAATAATATTTTTGCAAACTCAAGAAAAGTGATAACAACCTTAAGACCCCAGTTGTTACTGTGGGAGTGGCACAAGGTACAAATACAAGTACAGGCAATACGCTGAAAGAACATTAGATTCGGGAAGCACAGGGTTTTATTGCTCTCTTAAAACGTGTTAAAATATTATACTTCGGCAGGGAGATCAACACTTTAATGACAACATAAGTCTATGAGAACTGAGCAATGACAACACGCCGACCAGGTGTAGAAAAATTAATTAACTGACCAAAAGCTGAGAGGGACGGGAAACCACTAACGGGCCTCTCAAAGCCCGCTGTCATATGCCGAAAGTTGCGTACAAAAGGGACGCATTGTAAACAGAACTGTTGTAAAACAATAAAAGAAGTGTTTTTAAAACATTTCACAACAGAAATCATGCATGATTTCCTTATTGGATAAAATACTTGTCCAACGTAGTGAGAATACAACCAAATTAACTACTATCGATTACTTTCGAACGTGGCTTTTACAAGTGGTCAACAAACCCTGACCAGCAAACATTGCAACAAAGCAAGGGTATATAATACGGACCAATAACAAAACTTAAAATACTCATTGCACACGCAAAATCCTGCTAGGGATCAAAGAATAACATGAACATTCACGCGCTTATAGTCAAAACGTTATTTTAGACTTATGTCCTAAATTTACACTACATAATTTAATCGCGTGGTTGACTAATTTATTTACTAAAGGGACATTCAATGGCAGTGCGTTGAACACAGTACCTAACAATCTCCAAAATGTACAGTATTGCTGCGAGCAGCTGAAAATCTATGGACGAATCATGCAAACAGGTTACAAAAGAACATTTGGTGACTTACAGTCCGAACTTCGAAGTTCTCGCGCATGCATAGTTCCTTCACTTTCCATTGAACCACCCAGGATTTAGGGGTATACTCGTGTTAATGAAAAATATTGTTTATCTCGTCCTCGAGCAAAAAATACTGGGTCAACAAATAGGAGAAGGCACAAAACCCATGAGTGCGCCGATGTCGCCCAGAGCTACAAAAATTACAAGATATAAAAAGTTTGGAGTAACGCGATGTACTGCATATAGGCCTATACGAAAAACACGTAAATTAGGTTATCACACAAACAAGACAGTGTGGGACAGCTGAAAGCCAGTTATCAAAAGTATCAAAAATGTTCTCAACCGCACGAAATACATTTAACCGAAGCACAATTTTGAAGGCGGGACTGAAACACAACTTTGAAAAAGAAAGACTATTTACAGTTTCATGTCACTACACCTTAACTTGTCCGCCGTCATCAGACATGGATACCGATTCCTTACTTACGCACGAGGTCTTACTCAGTAAGACCTCGTAGTCTACTAGATGCTCCTACTAGATGCTCATACTACCGTATCGGTTACTCAGGAGAAGTGGCTGTACTCGATCCGTTTAACCTAGAGCTTATCCAGAAGACCACCGTGTCAAAAAGTATAGGTGGTTCGAGATAAAGTGATATTTTGAAAATCTAGTTACCTTTTCTTTTGATATTTTTCTTAGTTTCCTGCTGCTTTTTAATACAAACAAAGCCACATTATTAACAATCAAAGTGAGGTCACAGTAAATATGTTTTAAGAATATTATTCTAGAACAGATGTTCTGCACACGTGTTTTGTTAATTGCGAACCACCTATAGTAACTTAGCAAGCAACAGTACTGCCAACCCACACCAGAGCAGTGAAAATGTATCGTGACCACAAGGCACAAGTTAAAAATAAATATTTAAGTGTATTACTAATAAGTGAATGCAAGACTGCTACAATGTTTGAAATATTACGCAAAAAAAAAAAAACAATTCCGTTATATATATATATGTATATAGTTAAAAACCTTGTGGTTTAGGTTTAATGCCTCTCCCCCACCCCTAAACACCATCACCAAACTAAGTGTGACCGTCTGTAAAACTTCTCGGTGCGTAACCGTAAGTAAATATTTATACATATATCTTCGAGAGACATAGATGAGGCACTGTACACAAAATTACCATAAAACACATTTTCGATTATGTTATTAAGCTAGATGCTACAGGTCAGTACATTCCGCCTAAGGAATGCGTTCTATTTGGTGTTACTGAATGTACTGCCCCGTTGTAACTGTTGGTTCAAATAGCACTTCGAGAAATATCCGCAGGTAGTCACGTAATTTATAAGATGCTGATATTATTTTAAGTCAGCAAAATGGTTATCACTCAGGTAACAGTTGCAAAGATACGGAGTGACACAAACATAACATACAGCCAGGGGCAGTTGGCGCAGTACCTTGTTGTTGGTTAGGAGTCCAGTCACAGTTGGCGCTAGGACTGCCACCATGCCTGTCGTCATACTGGACAAGCCGGCCAGGGTCCCGGTGTAGTTGACTGAGAGATCCATGTGGTTGAGCTGGCTGCCACCGATGAAGGCACCTAGGCAGCTCATCGCTAGTGTGGTGAGAGAGATGACGCCAGCTGCATTGTGGTCCACCAGGAGGATGCTGAAGAGAGCGGCAGCTGTACCGAGTGTGGCTGGAAGCAGTTAGCAGGTAACGTCTTAGTCATTTTCCCACATTTATGAACAAGGTTTCTAAACTCATTGTCTCTGAGTGAGACGTCATATGACTAAGCGGAAGTATCACACTTATGGGGAAAGGGGGTGGAGTAGTTGAAAAAGACGGTTACGAAATCCTAGGCCCGCACTGAACGGAATCAGCAGACAGGATTTAACAGAACCTTTGAAGGTAGCGACAACCAAGCTTTAGTACCAAGAGACAGAAAATTTGTTCAGTAATACTTTACAATCAAAATTGATAGCATAACAGTATAAGTATGGTTAAAATGTATTTGCTGTAGGAGCTATATTTTATGTAGCAAGAACAGTGTCTGGTGTACTAGGAAAATTGTTACAATAATAGAACATGATATCGTAAACCCAAAAGTGCAGCTCAGTAACTGCAAAAGCATGTTTGGTAGAAATCAACTTAATTTTTTCACAGTTTACAGAAACCGTATGGTACCTATAACAGTGTGGTGGACTGTTAAGAGATACATTCCGATTATATAATGACAGATGTTACCTTATAGAGTTAATAAATAAGTATGGTTGTTGCAACAGAGCAGTGGACTGTAAGAGGAACCATCTGATTGTGTTGAGAATACGGCGCTTGTATTGTAAAGTTAACAATCAAATATACTAATCACAACATCACCGTGTACTGTTAGAGGAACCATCTAATTTTGTTAATATTACAGAAATAGTATTGTATAGTTAAGGAAAATGTAGTAAACACAACTGTGCCGTTTACTGCTAGACGAACCACATGGTTTTGTTCAGATTACATAACTAGTATTGTAGAGTTAAAATACATGTACGGTAGCTAATACATTGCTATGGATTGTTGTAAGTACCAACGGCTGCGACGTTAGTACTATTTGTTAGCATTATTAGACTCCTGCTAATTAAGCTTGTACTATTTGCGATAAAATGTATTCTGAATTTTTTCTAATTTAATTACTATGGTTGATACCTGGCTATAATCTTCACTCTAACAGAAGAGACAGGTCCGAACTTGATCGTACTAAATGAAAATTGAACCTATCCTGTACGAAATTAGTTTAGGGCAAAGGTCTTTGTCCGATCTGAATATTGGGATAAGATGCGAATTAGTCAACATATATAGGCATACGATCGATAGCCACAAAACTGAAATGTACAATAGCAGTATTTGAAGTAAAAATGATGATTACATGTTTTTAGCTTGATCTTAAGATTAGTTGTTGCGAATATGTGCCAAACGAAACAACGTACACTGCTGTTGTGTATTAAGCATTATGACCGGCATTTGAGATGCCCATATATTACTGCTGCAACTATTGCTGCGACTGCCGCTATGCAGTAAACACTACAAAACAGATTGTTAGGGTTACAACCCACTATTCCTGATGCTACAATGCTACACAGAAAACGCTTGCAGAACAGATTGTTAGGATTGCAATACCTTATTGCTGCCCAGACAGCAGAAATAACTTGCTACAAGCGTGTAGCAAGCTTGCCAATGCACGCTAGTAACCTTGCAGCAAGCATGACATAGCAAACCAATAAACTTGTTACAAGCCTGCTGCAAGTTGCCTAGTTTACACATTTCTAACTTGCTGCAAGCTTAATTTTTAAGCCTGCATAGTAAATCAAAATTTTATTTTCTGCAATATGTTCACTATCATTCAAATTTACATTTTAAATATTGCTTGTATATCGACTTGTGTTGTTAATTACTAAACATTAAATTTCGGCTCCTGTGCTAAGATTCGAAACATTGACCCTTTGACTTCAAAGCAGGTATGCTAACTACTAGATTATCGCAAATACTTAAGAGATGTAGTAGTGCGATTCGGTTGTAAGAGAACGAACTTCGTTATGGAAATGCTGATGTTTGTGAATTGACTAACAACGGTAAGGATATCAGTTTACTTGTAGTTGTACATAATATCGTAATGGTTGTTTTAGGTAGCATATGAAACAATGTTAATTTTTAAAGTGCTTGTTCATTTACAATGTTAAGTTTAAATCAAGTTCGATCATTATTGATGGGCACATAGAAAATATTTCATGAATTTAGATTGCTAAGTAAAATGTCTATGCAATATCAGCTTAGTATAGGGGACAGGATGCTTGCAGCTTATCACATAACCAGAATTGCTACGTAAGTGTAATTAAAGTAAAATACAGCTTTGTCGCAAGTTTGGTTCAGGCTTGCAGCAAGACTTCTGAGCAAGCTTGCTATGACAAGTTAAATAAACGTGAAATGTAAACTTGCTGCAAGCTTTATTCAGGCTTGCAGCAAGTCTCGTGAAAAACCCACCCACCAGCGGCATCGTCTGGCACGAATTCCACATGCAATAATTCGGGGACCGACCCAGCCAAGAATAGAATCCGGATAGCCTAGATATGATGCGAGATGACCACCGCGGCCCTATACACTTACAGAAAATGTAGAAGATCGAGGTAGAGCTTTAGTCGTAAATTACGGGGAAAATTAGTTCATAATTTTTTTTACAGAATCACACCATGACGATTTTAAAGAGTTGTCATTCAGAATTAAACGAATGAAATGGCTTATTTAATACCTGGTTTCCCATTTTTATAACTAGTTATATATTTTAAGCGTATAGTGATTATAATGAAAATAATTTATTTGAATATTTTTAAAAATAAGTTGAGAAACTTTTGTTAGTCACTTGTTTATGTCAAAACGCGACTGGAAAATATACTGTATTGTCAAAAGCTGTCCGAATACTCACATATTCCGTTGAAAATGTGATACGTAACAAGATGGCCAAGGTGCTGCTTCTTACGTATCCACTGTGACAGGAAACCAAACGTTATGGTGCTTATCCACGAGAAAAGCTGAGGTATTGCTGAGAAATAACCTGCCTGCAAATAAATATATTATACAAAATTTTATGTTAACATTAATTCATATGACGCTCACATTATTTCTGTCTAGTCTGGCGTGAGCATTTGTAGAGGATTAAAATTAAATAAATTGTTTATTTTCGTTTTCAACAGAAAAAAAAGTTATGAAAAATCTTACAGTACAATACAATTTTTAGAGTGGTACCAACATATTTTTCGTTTACAAGAAATGTGTTGTAATTATAGAAAATTGTTGTACTATTCTATTTCCGAGCGATTTCTGTTAGATTTTACAACAATTGTTTCTAACAGTGTTTTGCAGGCTTTGCAGTTGTCTGGATGGCTATTTGAGGAGCAAACATTCAAAACCAGACACGTTCAAAACCCGAAAATGAGTAAAGTTGCCCTTTCTAAATAAACAAGATGAGTTACATAAGAGTATGAACTCAGGCTCCATAAAAAACACGCATGCTTTATTGAAATGGGTATGTTTATTCTCAGTTAATGCTATAAAATACGATGTTTATTCACTTTTTTCTATCAGCTATAGGTAAGGTGGACATGTCTGGTTTTGAAAGTTTGCTCCTCATTTTGGCTCCCGGGCTGTAGCCGCGTCTTCATGGTTTCATGAACCGACGTTTCGCCATACATTTCAGAAGGCATCAACAGGGTTGCGCTTATGAAGAGTATGGAAGTGCGACCCTCATGATGCCTACTGAAATGTATGACGAAACTTCGGTTTATGAAACCAAGACGCGGCTCCAGCCCTGAAGCCAATATAGTCAATTGTTTGTGACGGACGTTGTAAATAAATATTTTGAAAGTTAAAACTATTTTTTACGTTAAACGTCTATGGTCACAGTACATGAACTCGGAGCTGACGAGAATTCAAGTCCTACCTGCCAGTCCTCTGTCACATTTATCGCCAACCTTGCTTCGAAAATGAGAACGTAGCAACATACATGTCGAGCACTCGTACAGTTTTAGTAGGTACAGTATAGAAGTCATACGTTACCTGTGTTGTGGTGTAGCCCAGGATGTTGGTCATGTATGTTGGTAGCGCTGTGCCGAGAGTTGCCCCCACCCAGGCACTGGGCAGACCCATGATGATATATGCCCACACCGCGGGCGACAGCAAGATTTCCTTCCACGGACACCTCGATTTGGTCTGTGGCATCACAAATACGATTGTCAGACTCATGGACAGCGCCTGAGTTGCTGACACCACACAGTAAACAATTACACGATAAAAATGGAAGCCAGCAACTGGTGTATGAACTATGTTATAACAATGTAAGTCTGTTACGGGTATAACTTGTACACGTGTCCCGATACTTTAGACTTCGTAAAGAACATTACTGTATACTATAATTTTGTAATTTAAAAATAATACAGCACGCTAATTATAATCACTATTTTGAGACCATTAACAATTGCTAAAACGGCATTTACAATGTGATGTTGCCCCGAAAATGCTACCCTTGATTCGTAAGGCACAAAAATAAGAGTCTGCGATGGCCTTTTACTGCACATTATGCACAATTATAAGTGTAGGGTCACCACTTCATATGAAATAGAAAGAAATACTTTTTAAAAAAATCTGTTCTCTAATGTAGTGCCTTATACGTAGAGGGGGTATTCTCGTCCAGCATGCCAAAGCGGCTCTTTAACTGTTTCTCTGTTTTCGCACTCCAAACCTGGAAAATTACATCCCTTAAGCACTCTATAGTAAACATTCTGATGTTCCGGAATGGGTTCTCGTGAAATGAATGGATGCTACAACGCAGAAACAAGTATCTGATACCAAGGAAAGTGTATCTGGATATCACACTGCGAAACACGCGGGAAGAAACAACAGTGTGACATTTAAATTGCGTGCATTCCTATCTAGGCTGGCAAGATTAGTGGACTACTGCGTAGTTGTTAAGGGCGCGGTCTACCGCAATTTTCATCACCACGTTTTTCTTTTTATATTTGTACCGGTTATTTTTTCCTTGTTTTAGACACAAATTTTGACTAAATTTTTTTCTTATACAATTTTGTTTATCTCGCGTAGTATTTGTGTAATGGCTCGTTGAAGCCAAATTTGGCATCTTTCTGTTTTAAGGACGACACTAAAACAAACTCATTTACCAAACTGAAAAAAATTCACAGTGAATAGCGATGTTGTAGGCTACAAATTCAGCTACGTTAAACCACAAAATAAAAAAGTTTTGTATTAAAAAAAGTTTAATTTTTTAATTTTAATTTTGCATTTCAGCGTATTTATTTAAATACAAAAACTTTTTATTCTTTGTTTTTATGTACGTGACATTGTAGCCTGCGACATCTTTACCAACTGTGAATTTTTTCAGTTCGGTTTGCCAGTTGGTTTTAGTGTAGTCCTTAAAACGGAAACATGCAAATTTTACTTAAACAAGCCGTTATTCGAAAACCATGAGATATGTAATAATTTCATAAGAGCCAAACTTAGTCACACTTTGCGTCTAAAATAAGAAAAAAAAATCTGGTACGCGCTTGCTTAAAGTCACCTGCCACACGTATATATCTATGTTTCAACTGAGTGCGATCACTCGCTTGCGTGGAGACACCTACCACATGCATATTTGGTCCTACTGTATACGATTGCCCGTCTGAATCGAGACATCAACCAAACATGTATATTTGTTTCCAGTGCAGGCGATGCCCGCTTGCATTGCCACCTATGTGATCTATATTTCCAATGTGTATGATCTCTCGTCTTCTCAAGCATAGAGGCGCTCAGGTGCCCAAAGAATTCAAACGTGTACACTAATGTTTGTGCCTGCATCATCACAAGATGTGCATTTCCAGACATACGTTGCGCGACAAAAAAAATGCTTTTCTTCGCGTTGTCTTCTACCTATTCAATTTACGACGACCAATTTTTTGTGTATATCAACACGCTATTTCCGAAAAAAAAATCATATAGCTAGCATCTCCTGGAAAACTATAACAATATGTAAATAAAGGCAAATAACAAAACAAGGTCTTAGGAAAGAACAGCAAAGCTAGTAGCGCGAGGACAAAACAGAAGACCATAGTGGCTGAAATATGACATTAGGATATAGGCCTACATTCAACACTCGCAGATAACATACTAAAGTAAAAGACCCTCATTGCAACGCTAACACATGAGTCGTCCATTTCCAGAAATTGTTAAGCCCACGAAATTTCGTAAGTGTGATTTCTGCGTCATGTTGCAGCGCCCAACGATACGTATCGTTTGAAGAAATAAAACAGCAGCAAAGTCCGTCCCCGACCCCCTAAATAATCAATAGAAAACTTGGTAAAGTTCCAAATCTTGTCAATTTCACAACAAACAAAAAAATAATGGTAATAATAATACACTCATTATGTCTGCCAGCAAAACAAGCTACAAAATTCGTTAAGTCCAACTAGTTGTCCGTTAATATTTCGTATTACAGATTCAAAATGTGTTACGTCCAAAATGTATTATTAATTTACTGAACGTTAACAGATGTAAAAATAATAAGTATATATTTATGTTGATTTAATAATAACTGGGTCTTAAAAATTGTTTGTGTTAGTTAGTAACTACTTAAAAATAATATTTTAAGACAATTAACAACCAACATAATATAGTGTTTGTTTTTCTCTCTTCGTGGTTATTTTTATGGTGGATAAAATCAAGTATTTTATGAAATTAATAAACACTGTGCTTTGAAACATAGTTTTAGTGCTATCTCTGAATCACCCAATTCCGCCATTTTGTTATACAAAATGTTTACAAAACTCACTAAGTCCACATTATAGTTCCAAAACCATGAAGTTCAACACATTATGTTTATTTCTTACAAATCTACTATTGTGCAATTTTATACAAAAATACCAATACAAAAAAAGTACTGAACGTAACGGATATGTACTAATTTTTCCAACCGTATACCTGTTTTATGGTATAAATAGGACGTTTTCTCCCTTTTGCTAAAAACATTTTAATGGACTTAACGTGTTGTGGAAATGGACGACTCAGATGCATCTTGTCGTGAACTGGTTCTGCTCCTACTTTCAGGCACGTGAACAGTCTGATGAACACGAGGCAGGCTGTGTCCACTTATTTGGCCTGAGTGTGAGTTTTCAGAGTCTGCGACATTCTACTACAATGTTAAAAAAGATGTTTCAGTATGCCATACACCACGTTCCGATCAGGATTTTTTTCCCAAGAGACGGTTTTAACAACCAAAATTCTTCACACTTATTGCGTCCTTACCTGGCGCGATTTCAAAAAGCCCTGGATATACGGAAGCAAGAAAATCAGATCTTAATCAAACTCGGGTTCTCCCGAATGGAGTGCAAGTGCTGTAGGAGTGACTTTTTTTATAAATTATGTCAAGATATCAAGGTACGAGATAAATTTTCTGATATTGTATTGATCAGTGCCGTGATTACGAAGTTAGCAATGATATCAGCTAGGGCATGCGGACATGCATAAGATAAATATGTACGATTACGTTTACCTATCACGTGAAGTGGTTTTATACGGATTGATTTTCTGGAAAGTATTTTTTTTTTCCTTTTAGATCATGATATTATGGAGTAAACCTTACTAGAGTAAAAGTTAATGTCAATTGCAGTTTAAGTCTATGGCTAGTTCCGTACTTCAGAACACAACTGTAAAAAGTGTACACACGACGATTATAGATATTTATTTTAAAAATGTATATAACGTACACGTAACTTTATTAGGATAGAAAATTAATATGTACAGACGAAGTCTCAAACGTATACATTCAAATATACAACATCAAATATAATACATACTAATATATAATTGCGTAGTTAACATATATTTTAAACTCTCAGGTCTCGATGATCCTGTTAACGTTATATGAAAACGTTATTTTTATGATTTACTTTCAGTAATATTGAGTTCTTATAAGATAATTTATTGGTGCTATTTATTAATTATAACTTTATATATATATATATATATATATATATATATATATATATACACACACACACACATTTCGATGCTGTTGACTTTTATCAGAAATGTGTAATTCAAATATGAGGAAAATGTAAACATAAGTCACACCTAGGTAAAATAATATATTTGTGGTAGTAATGTGATCTACGGTCTGCCGTTAAGTACTTCAAATCAAAACAGGATGAATTCTAATTGATAATTATTATGTGTCCCGATGGACTTATTTTCTTTGCTCTGAAATTTAAATAGTAATGCATAAATTTTTCTCTATAAATTATATTTAAATCCAGTTTTAGCACATAAAAATGACACAATATTAGTTGTATTTTAGATACAGGCGAGTCATAGTACTTTTTTATTGCTACGGACCACGGACGATTCCTTTCCCTTCCGGATATTTTGAGTCTGGTTGTCCTTTTAAAATGACATCATGTTGACAAGATTTTCAGTTATAGTTATTTAACTATTTGTTGCATTGTTTGAGTCTCCTTTAAGTGCTAAGTCAAGGGATAAATCGTGATAATAATTTATTTGGTTCATTATCATCCTCTTCACAAGCCTTTAACTTACAAATTTTAGAAATAATTTTACCTACAGGTTAGAACCTGGACACATCATGTAATATTCACTTAACATAAACTCCAGGTACACACGAGAATTTGTAGTGAGAAAATTAGGTACCTGATTATGATCTTTCTTCGTGGCTTTCACGAGGTACGAGCGTTCTTCTTCTGAGATTCTTGGGTGAGTTTCAGGCGAGTCGAAGGCGAGAAACATCCACAGCACTGTCCAGGCGAGCACCAGAGATGGGAACAAGTAGAAAATGAACGGCCAGCCCATGGTGTCGACGAGTTTACCGGTGATAATGCTCGATAGTATGGCCGCCACGAGCGTTGCTGTTAGACAAACATACACGATAGTATTTTAAGTTCAGGATATTTGAAGAGATAGGTTCTCTTGTAGCATACGAATCTCAAGTTGAGTTTCTGTTTGAACTCTACTTTGATGTACTGAAAAAAAAAGTGCACGTAACTCAGCAAGCAGGTTTTGAACATTTAGTTTTGTAGTGTAGTCTGCAGAGGAAACTTATAATCCGAAAACTGCCAAGGACTGAATCATAAGAATATATAATTGCTGAAAAAATCATAAGCCTAGAAGCATATCTTGTTTTACGAAAAGTTGAACATGGTCTGCCCTGCAGTAGCATGCCCTTATTATATTATTACTAAGCTGAAGATGTGCAAAATAATCCGCAGAAGATGTTTTCATGGACTGTTTCGAAATTCGCATTGTGTATGTCACTCATATAAGACTCCATGATCTTCATGTTGATTTAATTGGAGAAAACTGACGATATGCGTCCCGTTAGAAACTTTGCCATTATTTGAACAAAAAAATAAACATTTTTTCCCGACTCTCTTCTGTTTAGTATATTTGCTAAGTTTAGTACAAGAGAATTTGTTGAAAATAATGATGAAGACGATTATTATAATTATTGTGATGGTGACGGTGACGATGAAGATGCAAAGGGTGATGATTAAACCTATGATTATTGTGATTATTACGATGAAGACGACGATGGTGGTGTTTATGATTATGTTTATGGTGATTACGAAGACCACGATGTTGATGAAGATGACGGAGATGATAATGACGACGACGTTGTTAATGTTGAAGAAGACAACGAAGCTGAAGAAGATGATAACGAAAGCGACGGCGATTGAAATGATGTGATAATGACAACAATGTTTATAATGAAGACAACCTAGACGACAACGATGACCCATCATACTGCCACCCCACTACCTTTGTAGGTCGGAGATAGCTTTTCTTTGCTATGAACCTTCCCCCCCCCCCCGAAGGATCGAGGTAATGTCAGGTGATTTTATCTGTGTTCACGTATTTGGCCTCACTCTCATTGTGCTACATTTAGTGTTTAGAGCCAGTGATTTTTGGTGAAAAGAATTCTGCAACAATTTGTTTCAATGAATTATGTGAACACCTATTTCACTGCTTCATTGCCAGTGATTGGAAGTTTTTAACTTTCGGTGTCTTGAGGTCCTACCTGCATATCATGGACGTGTGGTGTCGCGGTAACATTGTTCTGGTTGGTACAGTCAAATGTGCCACGTCTCTGCCCTATTATATTCTGCCAATAACCACGAACCAGAATTGTAGGTGTGCAAGTAAGGCATTGAAACATATTATTTCAAAACGCTTTTCACCAAAAATCACTGGCTGTACCACTATTGAGATATCATGGCAAATGTTCACGTTTGGGCTTCATTATTTGTAATCCTTCAAAGACAATTTTGTCCTCGTTGATATGCAGTACAGTATATTACTTATTTCATGAAAGAACAAGCAAATTAAAGCATGAAAACCTTTTAGAGAGAGAGGACTTACCTTATATTAACCCCAAATAATTATCCAAAAATACAATGATAAAATTGTTCTAACCGTAATAAAGAAAATAACAATAAAATAAACTATGGCATTGGAATACACACTTATACGGCACTGACCCGTAGTTTGAAAGCATCATATGTGCTCATTAAACAAATCCTCTGTAGTCATTTTTAACTCAATGATCGGAAAGTTTTGCGATGAAACTCACATGAAAAAATAATTCCTCCAAGCTGTTGTCTTTCTTCAGGTGGGAACCACGATGAACACATTGCCATATTTACAGGTATAACAGGGCCCTGTAAAATAACAGTGCAACGATATGACAACATAGTTTCGCTGCTAGACTTTCAGCATAATTAGTAGGAAAGTGTAAACAAATATTGTTACCCAAAAGTAACCAATACATTTGAACATCCTCTCACACGGAAAATGAATGCCAGTAAAAGGAAACGTTTAAAAATTTAAGGTTACAATATGTACACAGTGGTAAAAATGTAATATACGCGAATAATCATTGGAAATTAAATGACAAACTAAATTTTTTTTATCGTATGTGAAACTTTTTAAAATGCAGCAGGTAAGCAGGCCACAGCCAAAGACGTTGATTAGTAACTGACAGGAAGACCCAGCCAAAAATTGATGGTTAAACTTATATTTATCTGTTTAAATCAGCACATTATTTGGCACCTTAATTAAATGTGGACACCACATATACAAATTATTCTTAGCTTAAAAAGTACGACTCCAAATAAACTCAAAGGAAAAAATGCATTACAAAACAAAAATCCTTCTTAAAAAAGAGACTTCATATTTAACCTCAGAATCAGTCACTTTTGTTGAGTATTTAATTTTTGGCTTTTTTGAAATTCTTAGTAAAAATGTGAAATTTGCCATTATAGCGTGAATGCTATTTACCTTGCGCTACAGTACAAACATTCGAGTTGAACTCACAACGTATATTCAGGCCGTAGTCAGTACAGCAAAATAATAATGAATATATGAAATATTGCTGCACTGACTGCGGTCTAAATTATCGTTAAAAAGTCAACTGACATGCTTATACTGAAGCGCAAGGTAGACAGAATTCGCGCTTTAATAGAAAATTTCACATTTTTCTTCTCAGAATTTCAAAAAAGCGAAAAATATAATAATCCAATAATGCGACTGATTTGGAACCTTAAGAAGAACAATCGTGTTGCAAGAATATGTTCGCACACTTCAGTTTAATGCCTTGCACACAATGACACCAGTCTCTCTATCATATCGTCACTACGTTATTGACGGTAAACAGTGCTACATATGAGAAACCTGACTCTCATGTGCATGTGAGTGATGGTGGATTAAGATTGACAGTGAGACACGGCAAACTGAACTCACGGCGAAGAGGCCACCGATGACCTGGGTGACGATGACGGCGGTGACGTTCCATGCGGCTGTTACTGGCAGCAGCAGGCTCATGATGGCGCCCATCACATTGGAGATGGCGATTGTCAGCTTGGGGCTCCACAGCTCGGCTATGCGCGCTCCAACCAGACAGGAGCACAGCAACCCGTAGCCGCCTGCCGTCAACACGTAGCTCTGCGTCACCTCGTCCCAGTCGAACTGGCCCGTCTGCAACATGGTGTCCTTGTTATTACAGATTAAAATCTAGTGTGTTTTTTCTTTAATTTTCTAGTTTTAAAAATTTGGTAAATTTATGAAAAATTGTGGACTTATGGCTGAGGACAACGGTCAAGGTAATTGTATATGTCTGGAAGGCGGAAGCCAAGATGGCCACCGAGCAGAAAGTTGCCAAGAGCATCCGAGATAGAGTCGCAAGCCGACCAACCTGCAATGTCTCACCCACTATCACGGTTCTACAGCAGAGTATTGTTTCTTAAATGATGCAACTACAATCTGATCTGCCCACAACATGCTGTCCACATTGCTAAGCCACTCGCTTGTTGCAGTAGTGTACTAGTACCTAGTGGAGTGGGTCTAACCTGCCTACAACCGGCTGCTACTACCGCCCCGAAGTGTTTATAACCGCCTATCAGCAGCACAGCGGCCTGACGGTGACTCTTACAAGGTTCTAGCTCGTTATGTCCATAAACTGATGTACTGTCAACGTCGACCACAACTAAGCAAGTTTTTATTTCTAGAAATGTCACGTAATTACTAGTCACAACTGTAGTTGTGGGTTTTGTTCATTAATTTTATTTTTCATTGCAGGATTATCACATTCCTTTTATCGCTGTGTACAGAGGTAAACATATTCTAAATCCATTGTTTTTACTTTGTAAAACAAATAATTTATAAGAAACATAAATAATAACAGCAAGTCTTAAAACTCCAACGGGAGACAAGATGCTAAGCAACGCCGAGAGCCGAATCCTGGATCGTGCATCAGAAGGAACCAAATAATAATACTACTGGAAAAGACTCGACACCCAGTGCTGTGGCCTTTTTTTTCTCTCGTGAACCTTCTTAATTCCAGCATAATGGAGAAACTACCTATTTTAAAATTCTATTTTTATTTACAAGTACGTTTACTTGAATGAATAACGGTACCACACTTTATTTATTTGCGTCCGCATAGCTCGAGAAAAACACACAAAAAAAGAGAGAAGATTTATTTTAGCTCAGTAAAAACGAGTGCCGCCATGTTGATGTCCCTGTGACGTCATTTGACATGTTATTACGTGTCTGTTTATCTCTACAGCAGCTTACGTTTAGTTCGTGAAATTGCGTTAAGTCTAGTTGTTTATGTGGTATTAACGAGTACAGCTTGAACTTCAATGAGTTATAAACGTGTACAGTTGCTTCTTTGTCAGCAATACAGCAGAATTTATGCCGAATGCAATACTTATTACAGCGCCGTGTGACAATACAAGGCGGGCTCGGAGTGGTTTCTGTAAGACAGGATCTAAAACGGCCTGCTGTTAGCGACAAAAGTACACTTTATGTATTCAGTGGTTATTTCAATGTATTGTGTACAGTATGACACGGTTGGTATAAAATGAGTAAGTACTTTTAATTTATAAGTCGTAACCAAATCTCGATATCTGTTCAATTCACGGTGTTTTTGCAGTTCCGCTGTGCGGCACTCCGCCTGTTGAAACGACTCAGCCAATAGACGAGCTCAAGGCCCCCGTGACTGGCCGATAGTTCGAGAGGTGGGCGGGGTCTTTCAAAAATTTGATTATAGACAGCCGCGCAGCAGGCTACAGCTATCAAGGTTTTTGACTGGAAACGTAGTAATTGTTGGGTGGAAATAGTATTTTTAATAAATATATTCATCTGTTATATTATTTTTCCTACTATATAACGGGGTGATTATAAACACTGGGGTTAAAAGAAACAAAATTTTAAAGGAAAATTTTCGGTATTAATTCTGTTTTCAAAATTCTGTTTTTAGGTACGTTAGTTAAAACAGTTACAAACAGTAGTTTTACAGTAATTATATATTTTTTAAGTAAAAGATGTCTGCTAGGAATTTATTTATAATTTTGTTTCTATTAACCCCAGTGTTTCTAATCACCTCGTTTTACGGTACTGGCGCAGTTAGAATGCTCCAACACCAGTCTGTAAGAACCACACAGGTTCACTTCTTGGACGCGTACGATCTTTATTCGGTTGACGTTTTAAACCAAAATGTATTATTGTTGACTGGATCTGTAACGATGTAATTCATCTGTAGTCAGTTATCGCTCCAGAATTTGAATTAAAGTGACATAAACTCAAACCTAACACGAAAAAATCGTAAAAATAAATGAAATGTTCTGTCTTCACTCCTATCAACTCAGTGGCAATTTTGTTATTAATTAGAAACTTTGCAATCGTGCATACATTAACAACAAGCAAATTTTCTGAGTTAGCTTTTAAGTAATCGGAACCATTCAATTTAATCAGTTTTTTAAAACGATGAAAATCTCAAAATATATAACTGGCGGGCGGCGGCAAAGGAAAATAAGTGTCTAATGTCGTCATACGCATATTAGCCTATAAAAATGTTTTCAATGATTACGGTGGCGTTGGAAAATATGGCATTTTAAAGCCCAATAACTTGGAAATTAAAATGCGCCCGGAATTATTACTTTACGTGGTTGTGAAAATAAGTCGGAAGAATCATGTTACTATTGAATAGTTGTTCTAGGTACTATCCCCATTGGCTCACCTGTGTGGAGCTTCCGTTAGCTGCACTGCTGCCGTTTTTCCTCACCATGGCCGTGATGGCGACGGGCAGGGAAGTTTTCACGATGACGTTCAGCAGAGCGCCTAGTGTCGTTACACCGGCAAACACATACCTGGCAGGGATGTAACATCTCCGTTCTGAAACACGTACAATACCTTCAGAAGTTAAATGATAAT
This sequence comes from Medauroidea extradentata, assembly GCA_003012365.1. Classification (NCBI taxonomy): domain Eukaryota; kingdom Metazoa; phylum Arthropoda; class Insecta; order Phasmatodea; family Phasmatidae; genus Medauroidea; species Medauroidea extradentata. The sequence goes on along the minus strand of PNEQ01004500.1, from coordinate 12,443 downwards.
GCTGGCGATATCGATACCATGGCCAATGGGTGAGGAATAATGGATATACAACGTGTTTCAGAAACATGTACTGGACATGTTCGGCGAATAAAAATTAAAATATGTAAATCTAATATTTCATTTAAAAAATTGACATTCAAGAGGGTTGAGCGTAGTAAAAATATCTTCACTTCAACAAAGTACCTTCACATTAAGTATAATTCAAGTTAACACGGAATTTATTACAACGGTTATATCATATGTGTCTAAAGTACTAGGGATTTGTGTTGCGGAGGACTATTCCCCCTGTTCTTTCCGTCGAAGGTGACCTTGTTGTAGCTGATACTACCAGCATAAGAGCGCGGTTAACCTCAGTTTTCAACGTCTTTTTTATTTTTATATTTGTATAAGATATTTTTTTCTTATTTTAGACATAAATAGTGATAAAATCTTCCTATTAGGAAATTTGTGTATCTCTCATAGTTTTTGTGTAATGAGTCGTAAACGTCAAAATTTGCACTTTACGGTTTTATGTACGCCACTAAAACCAACTGACAAGCCAGACCGAAAAAATTCGCAGTTTATAACAATGTTATAGGCTATGATTTGACATACATAAAACAAAAAAATAAAATATTTTTTGTATTTAATAAAAACTCCTGAATTTTAAAATAAAAATTTAAAAATTGTAAAATTAAAAAAAAAATATATATATATTTTTTTTTGTTTTATATGAGTCAAATCATAGCCTATAACATTGTTATGAACTGTGAATTTTTTTCTGTTTGGCATGCAAAATATTACAAATTATTTTACTTTGCGATTTATGAACAGTCATTTCTTCTCTCGCAACATCTGTTTCTTTTCAATAACCGACCGTAGAGTCATCGATCCTATCATGACATATCCGTTCAGACAAACAATAAACACAGCAGACAATGCAGCTATCAATAATTTTGGCCCTTAGCGAGTACTTGAAGGTCTCAAAAATTTTGGAGGATTACAATAAGTAATCAAAGATTTTTACTGATAAAGATTCCCACTACCAGTCTCGTGGGAGAAAAAACATGGCAAGTGCAACTCCTGTTGCATGGGACAAGTTTTCGTACCGTAAACGGGGATGAATTTGGACACATGGGGTGACTTTGGGACATTTATAAATGGTATTTATTGCATGAATTCCGAATAATATCCACATGGTGCATAATTCGTAATTTACTCACAGTTGACAAATTATGAAAAAAAATAGTATAAAAGTGTCCCCAGGTCACCCCTAGTGACCAATGTCACCTCCACTTACGGTACTTATTTTATGTGTTTTGCTTCTACTGAACAGTTATCGTATTCCGGGGTAAAGGGCGATAATATACGAAGAAGTCGGGCTGTCAGATGCTGTTCGTTATAGTTGGCGCCTATAATATTTTCCTATAGTATGTGATGAAGTCAAACATTAAAAGAAAGTAAAGTGATCCTGGTCATAAAACAGCAAAGCTTCGCTGCAAATAGAAGCTAGACTTTAGATTGGCGTAATGAACTACAGTTTGTAAGCTGCTAGGACTGTATAAACGAAAGGTTTTTTTTCTAAAGCTCTGCCCATAGTAACTTGGTAATATACATTAATGTAACATATTCACTCACAATTTCCTTATAGTGCCGTAATAGGAAAACCATCTACTATAGTGACACATACAGTTTTTAAACGTAGTCTGGTTGAATATTTTTCTTTGGAAATTTAATGGACTAAAAGTGCGTATTTACCTTAAGAAAAATTAACTTAGTACTAGATCGATGAGATTTTGGCCAGCGTTTAACTTCTAGGTATTTAGCGCTGACGAGGTGCGACATGATGTATGGAGCAGCGCTGGAATAAAATGGCGGGAGAAACGTGAAGTTCCAAAGAAATCCCGCCAACCAGCGGTATCGTCCGGCACGATTCTCACATGTGATTTAGTATCAGTTATAGTTCACGTAAGACATTGTTTATATTTGAAGTGTGCACTCAAATATTGAACCTTTCTTATTTTATTATCTTTTAGGTTTTTTCTCGATATCTTATCTTGAACTCGAAAAAAAATTCTTCTTTTATGCTGTCTATAAATAAGTCTGACAGGCTGAAATGTAGCTCGTCATGTACTGTGGTTTAAGTATGTCTCCCTTTTGATTTCTAGAAGAACGGAAAAGCATACACACGAGTCAAAAACCTGCTACATGTTGTTGTGGTTATGTGATAAAGGAGGTTATTGGTGATGACAGCGCACGTGCGATAGATACTTAACGAATGAAACTGAGATGATGTATTATTGGTACTGCGAAGTTCGAATGAAGTAATATCAGTGTCTCTGTAGCGTGTTCTTGGCTCTCACAGCTGTTGATGCATGAATGAAAATAGCAACGAAGCAATTATACTTCAGCGCTATTCAGCGCGCGTCAATAATGTGTAATGATGGAATTATTTTGTATTTCAGTAGCAGGATTACAAATTTGATCAAATTTGATTAATATACGTCACCATGGAATGGTGTTGAAGTCCTCGAAAATTCTAAATATGACACAAAATATAAAAAAAAAATCAAATAACTTGGACGAAATAAATTACAAAATACAACAAACAAGCAGGTAAGTACACGACAAACACAAAAAAATTTAATTTATAACTAACGTCATTTGTTAAAATTGTATTTCATTGTGTTGTGTTTACTTTCGGGATATTCGTCGATTATTTTACGAAAATTAATATTGCATTTTATTTAAAATTGAAAATAAATATTTAATTGTTTGTAGAAACAATAGGCAATAAAAGAAACACAAAATGGACAAAATTTCAATGAATATTTTGGAAAGTAAGAAAGAATATACAACCACAGCCAATCTGCTAACTGTACACCTGTTTGTGTCAAACCCAAAGGCATTATTATAAAGCTGCAATAACGAGTCTCGTAACAAAATATTTGTTTCTAAATTTCTTGTCTTATCCAGTCAGTAAACAACTCTTGAAGACACTACTTTTAAAAATTCTTTTAATTTTGAAATGTGTCCAACGTTAAATTTTGCAAGTGTATGTTTTCTGAAAAGTATAGGCTTATCGTCTAGAGTCTGTAAAAACAAGTACAGTATATTAATTTTCTATAAATAGAAATAACACAAAAACAATACAGTATTCGGCGTTCGCAATAAGCAAATTAATTAGAAATTTTATTGATAAATCCGACGTTATATAACTGTAAGAAATGTTCAGAATTAAACGTTGGTCAATCATATACTAGGCTACTATTCCAAAGCCACACATTCCTAGGTTTCCAACACGAATAACTCATTTGTGGCGAATACAATAATTTGGTATTTATCAGCTACTGTCTGGTTACAGTACGTTGGGAAAACTGACATAACGAGATATTTGTAAGCGTTTCAGTATAAATGAATACAAACAGCCGGCCGCAGCACAACAATGGGGTAGCGACGGTATGCAAGAGCGGGGGAAATGGGAGTACCCTGAGAAACAAAACCTGCCTACCAACGGCAACGTTCATAACCGTTTACCACATGTGAAAAATCAAGAAAGAAAACTCCGCCAGGAATCGAAATTGGTGGAAGGCGAGTGGTGCGACCACTACACCACCGCGGCTCTCATTCAAACTAATTATAATAAAAGTATTTAGTAGCACACCCTATAAAAACTAAACTGAGGCCACGGTCATACTAGAGATCAAACCTGTTCAGTTAAATACATTCGGCAGACTTGCTTGATCGTGTTTAAAGTTTAAACATGTTTGTGAGGATACACGACTGAATAAACTCAATGAACTTTCTAACGTCAGCAAACTTGGAACCTGAAATGTACCATAATATTTTATTATTATCACATCTACACCCGACATTCGTGACTTTTTAACTATCATATTGCATCTAACTGAAATGCTCAAGTGTGTGTGAAGTGGATCTAATTATTTTACGCCTAAACGTTCATTTAATTTAACAAGTTCAAAGTTACGGAGCAAAAAGCAGCCATATTTATTACGCTGATCGTTACTCAAAGCAGCCAATAGGAGAGAAGCGTCGAACATATGTCGTTCGAAACTACGTGTGAAACCAGTTTACTTTGAACGTGAAGAGACTGCGGCATCATAAGTCATGATTTTGCTTCTTACCTGTAGAAAGCTGACGACCACTTTCACCGTTAAGTGATTCCATTTCAGTGCACTGTGGAGTGTACAACACACTGAAGAACGTCTTCAAGTTCTTGGCGTGTTAAATGTAGGTAATTTGTCACGTGATGCAATGATGGCAGTCGCCACGTCTCTGTGATAAGATACCGATCCGTGGTTGTGTGCACATTTAGCCTTCTATATACTACGGCGTTTTATTCTCGCCACTTGACGTACAATTTAATCTTCCTTAATCAGAAGCACATAAGCCTCAACAAACGGATCGTTAATACCGTCTCGCTGAACATGCGTACCACGAAAGAACTCCGAGCCTAATCTGCTCCTTTCTAGGAACACTCGTAACAAATTCAGTAATTTTTCAGCCTGTTTTCTGAATTTCTTAAAAATGTGAGTTAAAAATATAAATTACTATAACTTCTCTTGCCTTTTAAAGATTCCTGTAACGGAATAAATTATTTTGTGAAATATTGTGAACATAATGTTGATCCAGAAAACCAAAAGTGAATGAAGACAAACAATACAGGAAAAACCAGCTGATTTTGCTGAAGTCAACACACACATAAATGAAAATAAACCCTAAAAATCCCAAGAGGAAATGTGTCATATCAGAAAAAAAGCTAAGCTAAATTTAAAAAAAAAAAAATAATAACAAGACGGATAAAAAACTGAGAACATTTGGGACACCAAAACTAAGACAGCACAGGCAATAACTAAGTCGAATTAAAGTTACACACAAGACCGGACGGCCCATCAGTGACGTCACAAACACAGGCCTAGCAAGAATAGACGAAACTACGATGAAAACACAAAGGAACACAGTCTGATAATATCTACTGTGTTCAACAATTACCAATTTGGAGCTTCGAAGACAGGGAGATCTGATTCGCAACCTACGTATCGCAGATTTAGTACGGTTAATATTTGCGATATTGAAAATTACTTAAATTAGGTAGAAAGTAAGTCTAGGATCAAAAACCCATATTATGTTACGATTATTATTTTCTTTTGTTTTGCAAATTTTCTACTACTTTTGGTTTCCGAAACTTAAAACTATAAGAACCAATATGACCTACTTTGTCATAGACTTCTCTTATCTTTGAGATGGGATGACTGAGTACACTTAACACGCCTTCAACGTAACGCAGTCTGATAAGGACTGTTGTTTTCACACGTGATAGCTTTTATCAGTGTAATTTCTCCGGTTCATTTGGTGATTCACTAAACGTTACGTCAATTATGACGGTAAAAAACGTTCGAGTATTTTTTTGCTCAATGTTGTATTAAACGTAAGCACATACATTTTTAGTACATATTTCTATTTTTTTTCTAAAAACCTTATTTAAAACGTTTTCTCAATAATACCAAACCCTTGGATTCCAATCCTGGTTAGTGAGTGAAACGAGAGTTTAGCATAAACTACGACTACACAGGAATGTCCAACTCACATTAGACAGATGGAAAAATTAGATGCAGACTACTTATGATTAAACATGATTAGGCATTGTCCAGTTGTACTTGGATCAGAGCTTCGTACTAGGTCTAGGACCTTCGCATTAGTACACTTGGTCAAAGTTGATTGAGTGGTCGCTAATATGTTAGCCTAAAAACGTCTGAAAGGAGAAGAATATTTTGGACCCAGAATAATTACGAGTCATTAGATGAATCTTTTAATTAATTTCGAAGAATATATTGTGAATAGAGACGTTTTCAAGAAACAACTACAACAGAAAACTTTCAATCAATAACAAAACATAAAATTTTAAAAAGTGACACATTAGGAATATAAAAACTACAAATTACTATCATATTTTTTTTTAAACGGCCGCTGCTACTAATCTTGTTTAGAGTACCAACATGAAATATATTAGATTTTTCACACTTTATAAGAGCACATTGCAAGACCGAGGAAATGGTTCTCACAAATATATGGGATTTTTTTAGCACGGCTCTAAGTCGTTCGTAGAGACTAATTTAAAATCGTCAATAGAAGATATGGATATTCAGGAAAAATTGGTAACACATCATTTGACAAGTTCACACTGAATGAGACTGAGACAATAGGGATCCCAACGTACGTTGTTATATTGTCTCATGAGGGATTCCCTTTGAAACCTACGTAATGAAATCATTTACACAAAAAATAAATAATTTGACCAGGGAAGAAAATGTTATTTACTGCTTCTCTTCCGATACGCTGATGGTCTAGAACGCATTCAGACTAATGATATATGTGTTTGTGTGCGCATATAATGTAATAATATTTACTTGTGCCTTTGCTATAGACATATTCGTGTAAGCTAACATAATGTGTTCTATAAATTGTGGATCAAAAGTACTCGACGACATTATTCGCTTCCAGGTATTCTTGAATCTTATTACGTTAATTGATCAGGAAACACGTGAGCCATGGAGAATTATAGAATTATTCGCCAATATGCCAAGCTAACCAAATAGTAATGTACGAACAGCTACTCTCAAAAACGTTGTAGGTAAAAAAATTGCTATTTCATAAACCTATTGAGCTATTGGAAAAATTGATTTACGCCAACAGATGTAAAAACTATTGATAAGAAACCTTCGTACTTTTGTTTTGTCAGAGAACTAATAATACTTAATGAATAAAATAATTGTAAAACTTGATTTATTTTACACACAGGATCTTACATTTCAGGCGAGAAACTGTTAAGGTACATATAAAGGAACTTACAGAGCATTTTCCAGGTAAGCAGTTTGAAAACCACTTGGGATAAAAGTCCTTAAATGTAAACGGTCGTGGTTGAGAACTAGATTCCAGAACGAGAAACACAAGCGATATCGCATGATCAAACATATCGGTGGTCTCACCAACAGCATTCTAATTACATTAATCTTATTCTTCTGCACACTTATATTCATGCAGACATGAACTGATGCTTCGTTAGCCTAGGTTCCCCTAGGTTCGTGCCATGTTTGAACAACACGAGTGACAAGATGATCATAACTGGCCAATCAAATGCCACGTCCTGTAAATATGTTGCCTATAGCTGTAGAATTTCATCCGACACTTTTCAGGTTATCATATCATTAGGATTCCACTATACCCCTGATGATGATTTTAAAGTCGTAATCTTTGTTTTAGGGTATAAATAAAAAAACGTTTATTTGCGGAACCAATTTGCTGCATGTATTCTTTAGCATTTCTGCCGTAAATGTACATTACTTGGTAAATACTATTCAGTGCTAGAAAAATAATATTATACATTTTTTTCTATCACTGTTTATAAATTGCATTTAACTGATAAAACAAATTTACTGCAAACATGTTAAAGAAGACATACATTAAATTGGTTCTTCAAACTAACATTTCTGATTTATATTCTAAAACAAATATTATGGTTTTGAAACAATTGATGTGTACATCACGTGTATAATGGAATCTTAAGTAACGCTACACATTTGCACGCAATGACAACATGCAGAACAAGAAGCCGTCATTACAATCGTAATTGTTCTATATATTTTACTTAAGCCATTTTCAGTGTTTTTATTGGACACCTGTGGCTATTAAGCGAGTATTAGTCTGAGGTGGTTCGCCGTTTTCTTCCCCAGTGTAACGGGACAAACACTACAACCCAGTCGTGAACACGGGGAGGTAAACTCCACACCCGGACATCGAACACGAACCCTTGTACTCGCTACCAGGAACTCCAACCACCCTCCTCTCCATTTATTTATTTATTTATTTTTAATGATAGGCTCCTTGGCGAGGTCTCAACATCGTCAACGATGCCAAACATCCCCCCATTTACAACTTTATTATTAGACAATTCCCCACTGGTAGGTGTTTTTGACAATTGAAATTACTTGAACGGACAAACACAAACTTCACACCCAACCAGACCTGGGAATCGAACCCAGAACCTTCCGTAGCAAAGACGGCCGCTCAACCAATTGAGCTACGGGTGTCGGCTAAACCACTGAGCCAATCTGTCGGATGTTTTATAATAATAACAATAGTAACATTATAAGAGATTTGAGACACGTAAAAATAGAAAGAATAAAGAAATGTAGAACTGTATTGGTATACAGTACATATAACATAAAAATAAACGTATCAAAAGTAAGAGAGACATACAGATACGCGATTAATATCAACATAGCGCATTTAGTATGCACGAAAGTAAATGTTGAGCTAAATACGACTTCATACTTAGTAACATAATTATAAAATTGATGAATCAGGAAATAAAAAATATTAAATATATTTCAAAGAAGTTTACGTTTTAAGCTGTAATGATATCAGTAAGCATAACTTAAGCCACAGAATCTGCTATACTTACGCTGAATAATATATGAACGAATATAAATATGTATCTCACTCGAAGAAATGTGTGTGTGAAAGAATTTCAGTTCAAAATATAACGTTTGGAGAAAAAATTGAGTGAGTGAGCGATTTTTGTCAGCGCTCAACATCGAAGTCTTTACCGCTGGACGGACGCCGCTGGGAGTCGAACCAGGATTGCCTTGGTGGGAGGTAAATAATCTGACCATTCGGCCACCGCGGCCCTTTAGAGAGAAAAGGAAAAGAAGATAGAGAGGAAAAGATCAAATTCCTTATAACCGATACGTGCTTTGCAGAAAACATAAAGATAATTTTGGAACCTGAAGAGTAATTCATTTCATAAACTTGTTCCATTCCAGCTGAATATCTTAAAACCTTTCTGGCCATGAACAAGACCTTTTTATACATTCGCGTTTTCCAATTGTACCTGTACATCAGTCTGGCGAATATCAATACATCCAAGAGCGCACTTCATAAATGCAGACATGCCTGAGAGTTATTGACAAGCCACCTCCATCATACTGACATTTTTTTTCCTAAATAAATAGGGTAGTGTAGAAAATATATATTTAAATTTTCATCACTGGTATTAAATTTTCCTGTCTTCTGAATCTGTATTTTTTGTCTAAACCGTCAATCCAATCCATAGTTACACAGCAAAAAGTTGTTTTATTTACTACTTACCTTAATAAAATTTAAATATATATTGTTAATTTCTTGAACTTTGAAACTGATACATCATCTCGCCTTTACTTGTTGAGTGTGTTGACAAGGTTTAAGGTTACTTAATTCTTAAGTTATCATCATGTGTTTATTTGGAGGAGTACATTTTACGTTCCTGGAAGTCATCAGAAGACGGTTTTTGTGGGTCGTTCAAATTATGGCGGATATCACGTTTTACGTAAGAAATGTTGGTCAAACATTTCTAGCACCAATTTAATTATTTACTAAGTTTGTAGTTCGCCATATTAATTAAGTTTGTTACGAAATACTGCATGATCAAGAAGATATCCGACAGCTTTTAACAAATATTTTGCACCTTAAAGTGAGTACTTTCGCCAAACATTATATTTGCCGCCATTGAAATAACGAGAGGCAAAATCATGTACATAAAGCCACATGCATTCCGTGGTCTGGATGAACGAGAGCAGCTTATTGTTGACAACAAGAAACTTCTATTTTTGTCTGTGCCGTCGACAAATCCTTCTCGTGTAATAAATTACAATATTATTTGAGTATCCTTAGATTTGCATTAGATTGAGTTACCTAGCTCGTCCAGATATGAAAAGACTTTGCAACGAAATTTCATTTCTTCTCAAAACTGTTTTCAGCCAATTTTAGTTTTAACCTACTATTAATTACACGAACATGCTGACAACATACTATGTAGACGTCCTGTATGTCTCTCTCTCGGTCTCTATATGCATAAAATGACGACTGACTCACACACTCACTCGTCAACGCACAGCCCAAACTTCTGGACCTAAATACATGAAATTTTGAGGGTGGCTTCCACTTACGCCGTAGGCACCCACTAAAAAGGAATTTTAAGAAATTAGATGATTAAGGGGACGAAAAGAGGTGAAATGTGTTTCCAACAAATCCTCGATGCGCCTAAGCCTGTTGAGATATGAAGGTGTATTATGCTTCAGATTAAGCATACAAAAGTGCATATTATCAAAATTTTCGATTTTTAGAAATTCGAAAATTAAGGGGTTATAAAGCCATAAATTTGGTTTTCTAACAATACTCGGTAACTCTTAAACCCGTTGAGATATTAGAGTCATTTTTGCCGTATAATTAAACTTACGTATATCCCTAAAAAGCATTTTACGGATTTTTTGGATTTAAACTTCTAAAAGCATTTTTAAAAATGTAACGTGCTTTCTATTTATTTGTGTAGATTGTTCCAGGATAAGATAGTATTTGTTAAAACGCTCTAGCCGTGTCAATATTAGTAGATACATTCAGTGCTGCATGGAATGGAAAATATGTTATCACACCATTACCATCTAACCTAAAGAAGGGACTGTGGTGGTCGAGGGATCAGACCTCTCGCCTCCCACGTCGGCGAACCGGGTTCGATCCCGGATTTTTCGCGTTTGGGAAACGTGGCGGACGTTGCCGCTGGCCGGGAGGTTTTCTCGGTGAACTCCCGTTTCCCCTGTCTCTCCCATTCCGTCACTGTTCCACACTCATCTCACCCTCACCTCATCCATTCTTCGGGTGAACGGGCGACAGGCATGTCTCGCTAGTCGAGCAGCCGGACCAACCTTCACCCCAGCCTTCTCTCTTACACAATGTGACCCTGCCCGAAGGCGGGAACACGCAGTGGATTTTCTTCATCGGTCTTACCTTGAAACCGCTTGCCAGACAAAATTACAAATTTTAGGTTTCACGAATGTTAAAATATAATTAAGAAAAACACTAAAGAATGGTGGCTGAAATGTAATGTCTTATATCACCTTCCGATATTTAACAGTCATTTCAAAATTTCAGGTCCATTTATAAATAAAAAAAAAATATGCAATCGTTTCCGTACTTATACCAATTTAAAAATACAAATTTAATTTCATGAATATTTTAGACGGATTCCTGAAGTTTATTAGAGGCTCTTATCTCACTGTAAATATATATGTATATGTGTATATATATAAATACAATATATAATTATATATTTACATATACACACACACATATATATATTACATACATATACACACGTAAAAATTGCTGGTAATTTTACATTTTCGTACGTTTAATTACGGAATACGATTACAGTAAATACAATTACACCCAAATGTATTTACTGATCCAAAATGTGTACAAATTTTTGATTAAAAAACACAGATGTAATAAGACATTTACTATAAAGTAGATGTAAACAAAATTTTTTAATGTACGTGTAGAAATGCACTGACATATTGTAATATTACTAGCAAATTTGTGTTTTGTCGCAGCAGTGTCTTTGTATAATTACACTGATTTTATTATAAAAATGCTTGTTTCACAGTGCAGCTTTGAAACGTCAACATTTTTTTAAATTTACTCCAGCAATATACGTCGATATACTATCATATCAAGTAAACGTTTTAAGCGTATTTTTAAACAGAAAGATTCCATTTCTAGACGTACATGATCACATACTTATAAAACGTTTTTACGAACACCCAAATCTATTATATTTTATTATGATGAGGTTTTTGCTTAGATTTAGTTAAAAATGCGCAAAACCTGTCGCCTGCGTCTGTGAACTCCAGCCTCATAAATGTGAGAATTTCTATGTTCATCTCAAAAATATTTTCGCTAAACGAATTTTGAGTCTTTTTACACAAAATTATATATTTTTTAGTATAAACTTATTTGAAACCTAAATTATCAATACGGCAGCGGACTTGGTATATTAAACTTGATCGTCATCCAACTGCTAGGTCGTGCTATATATGTATTAGTTAACACAATTTAGCAAAAATACGCGTAGTGAGAGAGAGGAAAATGTTTTCCCTTGAGAACTGATAAACAGTGTACCAGTAATAACTAAGTAAGATTGCCAGTTAGTCAGGAATAAATGTATTCCAAGTCACAACCTACAACGGTCATCAACCATCGATGGTCTCGTGGTTGTGGTCATTGACTGTGTGACGTGCACTGGCACGTAGCACTTACTTGGCCTCTTATCACACAGTAATGTCAATTTTTTTTGTCGTAAAATGTTTTTTTTTTGTAATAACAAATTAAGTAGGCCAAATTAACCAGGTATAAGGGTGTATACGGCGGGATACAACCTATTAATTGGGGATGCGAGTAGAGAAATTTACATTAAAATTTTCTTTTTAATTTTAAATTTAACTTTAAAGCAAGAGAAAAGCATAGAATTTTACATGTCAATTTTATTGGATTTATATCGTGTTTGGACTCATTTTAAAGCTAATTTAATTTCAAGCAATTTTTCTAAGTAAACTTTTCTTATATTTTGCCTT
>PNEQ01004499.1:31810-58866 GCA_003012365.1 Medauroidea extradentata | reverse complement strand
CAGCTGAATATCTGTCAGATGAAAGTGATGATTTTGTAGGAGGGTTTGACTGCAAGGTTAGTATTAAACCTGCTGCAGACAATAAGTCAAACCATGAACACACAAACAATGATCATAGCAATATCACTGAGGGGTCAGAGAACGAAGATGAACCTTTCTATGGGTTTCATAGAAACAAGGAAAATGCAGGCGTAGGGGGGTTACAAGTTGAACATCAGTAACTGTGAGAATGGCAGGGATCGAAACGAAAGTTCAAAAAAGCCTAATGATGAGAGTGAACAGAAAGTCACGAGGAGCGGTAGAGTTATCAGACAACCACATCGACTGATTAGCATGTAAAAAAGAAGGGCAAGATGTTGGAGGATTAGCACGTAAGAAAGAATGGGGAGATGTTGGGGTAATATGTAACTCAGAAGTTGGACAACCTGTGTTGGAGGATTAGCATGTAAGAAAGAAGGGGGAGATGTTGGAGTAATATGTAACTTAGAAGTTGGACAACTTGTAGATAGTAGTAGGAGAGAAGCGGCCAAGATGGCGTAGATTGTAGCAGTCATTGTGAATGTAGTACAAATAAAGACAGAGTTAAAATACGTCCAGTGTGTGTGTCTCTTTATTACAAATTTGATACGAACACTTAAACAGTTTTCACTCATTTGTCTGTACCGCCAGCTACCAGCAGACTCTTAATGGAAGAGTTCTAAACACCATGTTCATAATGCTTGTGCTACAATTAGGTCGCTTGCAGGCCCATCTTGGCATAACTAACTCACAGTACACAGTCAAAACATGATCACAGAGTTTTTCTTTAGGTCTAGATAAGTTTCATTACAGGTACCAATGATCAGGGAATTTGAGAAAGAAGGGAAGACAAGGAAAATTACAAAAATTAATATTTCTTAAGATTTAATTGGTAGGGAAAGTCCACATTAACAAAAAACTCAAGATTATGAAAAAAATAAATTTGTTTACTCTCCAGGATCAGCTTGCCAACAAGTTACATCTAGAGCATACCTAACAAAGGCACAACTTGAATTACACATTTATATGTACACACTATACAATTTTATGTTTGTGCAACATAAAAAATTGTCTAGCCACCATAATATTTCACATCGAAAATAAATATGCCAACATACAAGGAGGTCAGACACAAGGAGGCAAACTAGAAACCAAGTACTGTAATTATATTAGTTATTGTACAAAGAGAGACTAATTAAATTCAAATTAGTAGGTTGTGGGCATAATATGTCATTTGCATACTGCATTTTAACATCATTAAAGTGGAAGAGAGATACAGTATGTAGGTAATTGATCTTACCAGTGACCATAGTTATGCTCTACTGTGACATTCGAGGCATACAACATTATTACAGATTGAAACAAGTTTGTTTGAGCGTTTATAAATTTGAAATTCTAAAAAAATTACTACTAACATGTTTAAATCTGTAACGTAATATTGTAGCCTACATAGTTCACGTCAAGTAGTGCAGGAGCAATTGCAATGACTGCACATGAGAAAGATGTCCAACAGATTGCAAGACTATGTACTGTAATCTTAAGGATGGAAGTGTTGTATAGAATGGTTGTGTACAAATGTGGCAAGCAATTACAGTAATAAGATTTGGCATGCCTGTGGGGTGGCAGTAGCATGCATAATGGTGGCTTGTTAGTACGTAATGTTTGAAGAGTGATCAGTGCTGTCCTATCAACGAGCGAGTCCGGAATTGGTGACAGCTGTTGGACAGAACGAAATAAAAGGTACAGAACTTGAGAGGTACTGGACACCATGTTAGTGATGATGATGTTTATGACCTACGCGAGGATGCAACGGTTGTAAAGAAATTTCAATATTTTTATTACAATTTCAAAACTAGTACAACTTATTTCCAAAAATTCTGAAAATTTATAACTTTAGTATTGAAACATAAACTGCAATACTGATACAGTGCATGCTTTTATATAAAGGCAACAATATATTAACAAATCAGCTTATCCTTATCCGTGCCACCATACTGTAAATACATAGGGGCCAGTAAATTTAGCGAATTCAATGTCCTGCATGTCAGAATACAATGTCCTGTGCATAATCAAGCCCTGGCCATTTGTCCTTCAGCTGCTACTCAGTGGAACAGCAGATGATGAACGAATAGATTAGGTCCAAAAATACTTTCAAATAGCTGTGACACAATCTCTATGATTCTATACTTAAACATGTCAATACTGCAATGCAAGTACATACACAAGTATGTCCTAGATGCCTAAACAGGACATTAAAACATTTCTTCCAGCTCTAGTTATCTGTCTCTCTGTCAATGTAAAATTTAAAAGTTTCAGAAAACCAATATTTGGTTCTGACCTCCTTGTCATAAATTCCCTGCACTCACCCCATGAAGAAGCGCTGTAATGAAGTCTAAGAAAATAGACAGCTAAATAAATGTATCTTTACAACATTTTTTGGCCATAATACTACAGGTTAAAAAAAGATTACCTAGTTTTCTGGCAAATGGTAAATGAAAAAATGTGTGTTGACTGTTGATTTACTGTGGAATTGTTATTTGTTGCAACACAAAATTTTCCACATGATATTCATATTTAATGGGCTATGTATTAATAACCACGTTTTGTTTTATGTTAACATCATTTACGATCATAAAATTATTAAGTAATTGAATACAATGCAAACAAATTGGTTTTGTAGGAAAAGTCATGCCTGTCCTCAACAAAACAAAAATGTTTTTGCATTGTTTACTTTGTTAACAAGATTCTTGCCAGTGTTACTTCATATTAAAACCTAAACACTTGTAGCTATTACTTCAAAACAGCACTACTTAGAGGGGTGGGTTTACTTGGGAATTATATATCACAACATAAAATACTACACTACAATTTCCTTTGGAATTTTTACAACAGAACATTTCACAGAATGTTCATTTTGTTTCTTGCTCAAAAAGTCAATCACAATTCAAGTTCCCAAGAAAATATTTTATCAAAAAAATCCCAGCTCACTCATAATTTGATCACACAAATAAATACAAAAAATTCTACCATTCATACATTTGTCACACTCTTGCAGTATTATTGTTTATCACAAAAACTGATGCACGTCACTCACTTTCACTTCAGTGGCACTATAGGGTCTTTATATATCATCTTAGACTTTTCTTTTTTGACGAAATCTCTTGCCAGCTTGTCCCCTTGCCTGTGATCCAACGCCCTGTAGGTTTCAGAACCTGCACAGAATAAAGTAAGTGTTTTTTATGCAGTCAATAATATAGAGAAGAAAAATCACAGTAAATCCAATATTATTCCAAGATAAGACTTTAACCATTGTGTGTGGTATGTAGAGCAATGATCTGACAGATGAGATTATGTAAGCAGTTGGTGGCAACAAGTTAGTTCCCTTGTTAATGTTAAGGTTAGGTTGGTATAATGTAAACTAGACAGTTGGCGACAGTGGTCGCAACAAAGCAATGGCAGTTGTTTTAAGATGAAGGACTGTAATAAACACATGTTGACATGGACCTAGTTATTACAGTATTAAATTAACGTACAACATCTATGACAGATTTGTTCAAAGATTAAGGATTTGGATTGTATGCGTGAGAGATACAAGATGAAAAGCCATGAATTTTTTAATTGTAACCACACATTTCATTTCTCCCTTTATCAAACCTGCATTTAATATTTGCTCAAGGGCACAAGTGATGAATAACAGCTATAATTTTTAATGAGTTCTTATAAATACCTGCGCGTTAACTAGGATTTCACATATATTTAAAGCTACATATACACATATAATTTAAAAATGCAAATCAACAGTAAAATCTAACACACTGTGCAAAATACTCTTGACAGTAAAATCTTGTTCCTACAGGGATAAATAAAATCATTAACTCTGCACGACCACTCACATTCACCTTCAAACTCAAATCTCTGTTTAAACTTGACAATGTATTGTGCTACATGCAAGATCTCTAGTGGAATTTCAAACTGTATACCGCAAAGTATAGTGCAGATAAATTGAATAATATTAGAAGAATTTTTCACATCACTTGCTACATACATGCCCTGTAGTAAGTTTAGTTATGCAATCAGTAGACAACTTAATTAGTTGTAATAAAACGTTAGTAAGTTACACAGAGACAAATAAATCTGTTTCATTTCCTACTAACTCAGGAGCATTTAATTTAAGTGATAAATTGAGATAGTGCAAAATGCAAGAATTTTCCTGCCACCATACAGTGTCTCGCAAAACAGCGTAATTGTTTACAGACAAATCGCAAATATTCAGAAACAGCACACAAATTTTTTCACTCGTCTAGTCAGATGGGGACGTGCTAATATTAAAAGGAGGTCAGATACAGACATGTTGTAATCAAATTTTGCCACGATAAGTCACCATCTCTAACAATCACATATGTGGATCAACATTTGGTCATTCCCTGCCAACTGTGCAAGGTGTGAGGTAACACTGTCATCATCGTATGCAGAAACTAGTAGGCCTAATAAATTTTTTAAGAGGTTAAGTATGAAAGTACTCAGATTATCATGAATCACTTATTATAAATAAGAGCTAGAGTTGCAAACAATCTACAGTTTTCAGTGAATTGGTAAAGTCCTTACAGGAAATATTTAGCCATTCTTACCAGAAACAGGTTACCGTCCTTGCTGGAGGCAATACAAAGAAAGGTGCGACTCCTTTCCAGAGACAGTCGGTCAAATTTTGCAGGTGATCAAGGAATTTTCAATTGATTAACACTTTTTAAAATTAATTAATTAAAAAATAAGAAAAAGTCCTGCCTAATTATACTTTAATTATGTTGCAGTAAGTTGCAATTATAGTAGCAGTAAGTTGCAGTTATAGCATTCTTTTTTTCTTTTCACAGGAACTACTGAACACCCATTACTTTTGATCACATATCTACAAAAACGATGCATACTGAAAAATATGCTGTAATAATTGTAGATAATACAAACACATTACAAATATCATTTAAGGGGTCATAAAATTGCTTAAAACTGCTTATTAAAATTACTGTATCTGTGTGAAAACGCCAACAGGATTTATAAAAAAAAAACTAAATCAGTGTTGGACTTCAAGCCACAATTCCCACAATTAAAATGAAATCTGCTACAGACCAGATGAGCGACTTGCAAATAAAAGTCATTCTGCATTACATATGCTGATCAATAACACCCTTAGTGTTCCCGAGTTGAACCTCTCATACACATGTTACCTATCTAGGAAGTCACCTTAAGAGTCCTACACGGCAGGCGCTAGATGTCGCATTTGAGGAACAGTTACAGTACATGAAGGTGGTAAGAGCTAGCCTGGCTTGTGTGTCAGAAATTCTTATCAACTTTATGTGCAAGGTGCGAAAACAGCGTGCAGTGTTTTGGTCATTGACTTTTTCCTACAGCATTTTATTTGAGGAAAGTGCATAATGTAGACAAGTTGCATGTTTCCCTATTTTTGTTTTATAATCCCGGATGCTATTTTCTATGTGGCAGCAGTCTGAAAAGGCCCTTTTTTTTCCCTCAAAACCATGTTTCTAAGCACATCTTAAAAACAAAACTATAGAGAAGCATAGTTTTCATTGAGTTTTCTATTCATAGATAGATATATCTAACTCACGTTTAGTACCATTTCTGATAAAAAAAAAAAAAACTTTCTCCTATCACGCTGTAACAACGTTCATGCACCAGCTGTATAGTTCTCTTTAATATTGTTGTCTCAAAAAGGGCTGGTTTGTATCACATCAAACTGTCTTGTGAAAGAACGCCTCTTATGTGTTCTTAACACACTGTGACGTCAAACAAGTTTTGATAGCCAGTATATACAGTTTGCCACAGATGTAGTTCAGGGTACTAATTGTTGTAGTTTGGGTGTGACATCGTGGGAAAGCAAAGTTTTCAGATACAAACTAATACTGTAGGTGTATTAACTATCTTCTAGCTACTCCAATATCATGTCACAGACCTAGGGCTATATTACAATAATCTCCTGATATAAACGGTCAATGCAATGTCCTTAGGATCTACGTTTTTGGGACATATCAAACATGCTTATTAAAATTAATTGTAACTAAAATAGACACTCGGTAACTTACACTGCTTACTAGAAAGAAATTACAACTTTCAACTGGATATTTTTTAAAAAATTTTTAAATAACAGCCACTGCCACTAAGGTAAAAAAATCAAGTTCTCCTTTGCATGTATGTGGAAAGGTCACTGAAGCGTCATTGTTACAAATCTCAAAGCCATACATCTATACTCATTAGTGTCTGAAAATATTTTCAGAGGGTCCAAGAAATCTATTTTTTGCTGAATATTGTCAGTTACCAGTACGTACATTTGCAGAACAAATTTATACTTGCTCTTTCAACAGTAATTTGGTTAAATTGACACCATAGTTTAAAAATTAGAACTGATTGTTCAAAACTCTAATTCGAAGTAAAGTATTTCGCAACCTCCTACCCACTTTTCCGAACAATAAATTAATCCACCATCATTCCAGCAGTCACCTATAAATCCTGGCTACACCATACCTCAATTTGCAGTTAGCTAAACAACATGCATTGTGGCACATACATGTGACCTTAGTCGTTCTACAATACAAACACGCTTCACCATAGCCCTTGTCAAATACGCACCTAAACAAGCTGGCCTGTGCAGCTTGAGATGCACCTGCTCCAACTCCTCCAGTCCCTGTGTGACCTCACTGCGGTGAATGCTGCCAAATGGAACAAATGCCTCTCCAATGAACTCATTCCTCATACCCAGAAAGTCTTGGTCCTTCACTATAAACTGCACCATTGCATTCTCCACCTGCCTCTGCTGCTCCGACAGACGTCTGCAACAATCACTCTCTTAGCTGCAGTCCTCACAACCAGAACAGATACACAGTACATACTACAGAATAATAATCTATCAATAATAACTTTTTTTCATTATTTTTTCATGAAACTTGGAAGAAAAAATAAACATGAATTTTCCCATAAACTTACATGTATCCTAATGCTGGATGTTCCCACAACCTTACACCTATCACCATAGTTTTTTTGTTTGTTAAGACATAAATTGTAAAAAACAACATGTAAAGAGATATTTGTCCACTACCACGAAAGACATCTCATATCAACAAAATAAAACTCACCCATTTATAATTTTACACTAACTAGCAATTTCACTGAATACAAACTTTACACATTTATTTCTATTGATATAAATTTTAACTATATTTAACTACATTCCTTTGCCATTATCAACATAATATTATAATTTATCATAAATGTAATATTAAATAAGTACCTAATTTTTTTTTAAGAAATAAAATAGTTACAACAGTATGTATTAACAAAATAATTTTTTTTTTAATTTAGCAGTATTTCAATGACATTAAAGTGATATTCACGGTTCACTGAATAGGTGACCATTACAATAGATAACAGTTCAAGTCTAGGTAATTACGCAACAATAATCCTTGTACTTAAGTAAAAAACGTTACTTGCTGGTCGTCAGTCAAATCATTAAGTAGTAGGTACTAGACAGTACACAACAGTAATTTTCTTCACACCTGATATAACTGCACTCCTATTAGGCAGAACTAAATGTCATTTAATGGTGCTATTTCTATTGCTACTGCAATAGGCTACGTGCATATTCTACATGACCGGTGTCTTCATACTTACATCGTGAACGTTTCATCGAACAAAGGAAACAAGGTTTTCTTGTGAGTTTTTGTCCTGAGGCTTGCTATATCTGCAAACTTCTCCTCTGGCAGTAAATGAACTTTCACGTACGGATCACACGACCCTTTGGAGAAAAAAAATTCAATGAATCATCATGTTTAATGTACTCTTCTCAAACACTAAAGAAACTTTCTTGGTACAGTATCAATGAAAAATTCTGCCTACATAGACTAATTGGTTCAACTCATTTTCAGGATACAGCAAATTGTCAATTTTTGAGAGAACATTAAACCATTCCTTAGCAGTTATTACATGATGCTTTGTTACACTATATTGTTAAAAAAATATAATTTTATTGAAAAGTTTTGACAATGAGATAGGTGTCAAATTAAATTCATGTACGAAATTACAAGAACTGTACTTTAATCCAACGATCTTAAAACGCAAATAACAAACATCAAAAATGTCTCCGAGTGATGGCACCAATGATCCTACCTACGACCTATCACCTATCAATAGAGACGTGCAAAATTCACGTTATCATTTGGTAGCAGACTAAACTTCACTTTCCTATACATAACAGAGCATAATTTGAGATTAAATTGGCCACGAACTTTTATGTGTTGTCATTTGCATGTGTTACGTCTTTACATATACTGGCCTCTCTACCGTGTAAGCATTCTCCGCGGCAAGTCACAACAATATCGGCTAGCGAGAGTCGTCGAACCAGCCTATAGTCACCTGGAGTCTAGTCAACTGTCAGAAAATAATGTGAATTTTGCACGTCTCTATCTATCACTAACTTGGTAAATAATTTGTTACCTCTGAAACCTTTACCACAAAATACAGAATCATGTTTCTCACCCCCCTCATTCCTCTTCGATGGTTATGCTTCTTCATAATAATCGTGGGTCTCATACATTTAACCCTTAAAATGCACAAATTTTAATTAATAGTGCTATGTATTTGGATTTGACACTTTATAGTAATATCCTTGTCAAAAATATTTTCGCAAAATTATATTTCAGAGGCCATACAAAAATGGAAGTATGAACTTTAGCAGTACAATGGCATACAGGCAACAAACACAAGTGTGAAATTAGCAATGTGGCAGTTTCAAAAAATTAAAAGTAGTAAATGTTGGTTGGTTTAAGTCCAATGACAAACTCTGAAATACCTATTATCATAGGGTAGGTGGACAAGGCCAATGATAGCAACTATCACTAACATCAGAGAAATTTCATCTACGTGAACAATCTGTTGAACATTAATGTTAACACTAATATCAGCACTCCCAGTTACCAATCCTTCAACCCAATTGGTAATACAGTAATACTGAATATTATTTTTTCCTCAACAGCATAATATATACTGGCATCTTGAAAATTAATTATGTACATTACAAAAAAAATATATTTCAGGTATGTGTAACAAATTACTATTGAAATAAATTAGTTTCTGCATTACTGTTTTACCTACATTATGTACAAAACATAAGTATGTACATGTATACAATTTCTATGTGAATAAAACTTTAAAATTAATGTTGGCTTGCAGAGATGGAAAACTGCAAAACTGCATAGGTATTTTACACGACTGGTAGTATTTAATTACCTTTTGTTTTATTTCCCTTTTGTTTGTTATGGTGTGAATGTCTGAGCCTCAAATGATTTCTTGAGAAACCTAAGAAGCAAACAAAACTGAACCTACTTTCAGTTTCTCTGCAGAATTCTACAAACTACTGGAACCATGCAGGTTGCAGCAGCTACTACGTTCACTATCAGTGCCGCGTTACACCCATGCGCTTTCACCGACAATTAATAAATGCAAGTATTTACAGCTTTGTAATCTTCATGCAGCAAATTAAAACACGGAATTGTGCTTGTGCGTATGTATGCATGTGCAAGCGTGGTAACTTTAATTGCAACAAAAAGCTTGAGTGCACCAACTAAAATCTTTCTGAACACATGGACGAACACAATGTATTTAAAAATTTTGTGAATTACTGTTTCCTGCAAATTCGAAACAAAATGATAAACGTGTCAATTACTGATATTTTTATAGAATTATTTATCTCTGTACTTAATATTAATGCATAAAAATATGTGACTGCTTTAAATAAAGGCTGAGCATGCTAACAAGATCTTTAAAATAAATATATTAATTTCACAGTAAATGCAATTAAATACACATAAATTATTTTAAAACTTCCATAACTCCCACTTCAACTGTTTAAACAATGGCAGAAAGTTTATTTTTTATTTTATTTTCCAGATACACTGTTAAATAGTATATTATAAAATATTAAATAAAAATCTGTCAGTATTCAGTTATGTGGAAAGCTACAGTATATTTCCTGAACAGAACACTGTGAATAACACAATCTATGAATTACCCCCCCCCCCCCCAACCCTAGCATAATCCATTTCATTTTATAAATAAATTTACATACTAAAAAACATTCCTTAGAAAAATTCAACTACAACATTGACTTCAAAGTTAAAGAAAAACAACTACATGCAACATAAATTAGATGCATTCAGAGCAACCTTGTCCCTAAAAGATCACATATACAGGAAAATATGTTAATGTTATGGACAAGTACAAAATCAAAAATTATTTACAATGTGCACACTGTACTTTACAGTATGTAATGCATACACAATCGCCAAGTTGCAAATGCAGTAGGTGTTACATTGAATTGCCTATCTATGGAAACTAATCACACCAAATTATTACTCTTTTTTTGCTATTTACTTACTCCCAACTGTCTTTTAAAATATCTTTCTAGGACAGAGTTATGTTATTCTGTGTTAAGTTAAGTATAAATCTATCATACTATGTGAGAAATGTGATAAACCCACTTTTAAAATATTACAAATTAATAGGCCTACCAATATACTTTCTGATTATTGAAGAATTGTTGTATACATAACATTGGTTCAAATATATCATTATATTTGTGTTTGCTCTACACTGATTTTGAATTGAAATAATTACAAACCATTGCAGGTATCAAAGTTTCACAATAAAACAGGATTTCATGTTTATACAACAGTTTGAGAGATGGGAGAAACACGCCCCTGTGATAGCATGCCCACCTCTACCATTTCAAAAAAAATTTCTGGCTCTGCCATGAAAATTACACGTGCCGGGAGAAAACTTTTGTGAAAATTTCCAAATACTGTAATTTTAAATTTAAAAAAAATTCTCCAATTCTACCTCACAGCCAGCAACCACTGTACATGTCCAGTAATTAAAAAGAGCAATTGTTTCATAATTGTTCAACTATTCATCACATTTATCTGTGTATTATGTTATGATTAGGGCCAGGAATTTTTTGCGATTGTAAGTTTTGCAAAAATTCGCACGAACTTCACATGAAAATGTGAAAAGTAAGTACACTCTCACGAAAATTCCAAAAACAGCGCACACACTAGTGAAAACCACACCATTAACATTACAGTGTGAATATAACCCTGAAAAATGTAATCCTTTGCATTTTACCGATGCCTAAAACAATTTACGCTTCCGTGAAAATCCTAGTCATCTGCCTATTTAATGCAGTTTTTATTGTGCGTCTGCATAAAACACAGCTGGTGGGACTGTGCCTTGTGGAATAAAAAGTCTAAACAAACGTCTTTGTAAACATGGCCGGCAGCGGTAACATTTAAAACTTGAGAGTGTATTTTTCAAAATGAATTCAAAAACTGTGAAACAGTTAAGATTTTCAGGGCCCGTAAAGTTTTAATTGCATAATGAAAACACAGACATTAAACCACCGCTTTTCTAATTTCAAACTACTGCTTTAGGCATGTTCAAAAGACAGTAATTTTCCTGGCCCTAATAATGATATTTCTCTGCGTACTATTTGGAGCTATGGAGGAAGGAACAGGTAAACATGTTGCAAGCTGTACAGATACAGGTTGCTATGGTTACAGGTTACAACAGCATGCAGATGCAAAAAGACCTACCATTAGTGTCCATGGGGCGTATGTTCCTAGCGTTCATGACCTCAATGCGCAGCAGGTCCTCTACGAACTGAAGCCGCACTGTGAGCAGCCCTAGCGATGGCACCGCTGGGCTGTCCTGGTACGGCAGCCGTTCCAGGAAGTACTGGTGGATCAGCTCGCTAGTCTCCAGTCCGTGCACCATCAGCAGGTGCTGGATCTTGTGCAGGACCTCTGAGTCACCAACAGAGTCGCATTCGTCACCTTGTCTGAAGAACCCCACCAGGATCTTCAAGGTCTCGTGCAGGTTGGCGAAGAACGAGGGCGGTCGTCGCCTCTACACCAGGGGACCATGCAAATACTGAACTTACAGTTGGGAACTGACACCACCATTATGTAAGCATACAACACTCAACAGGTAATCATCAATAATATTTTTACCTGAACATATAATTAGAGTATTAATTTTACATCTTGCACAATACCTAATATGACACGTATTTGAGTGAATTAAACTATGTTATATTATTCTGAAAGAATATACAACACTTTTTAAATTCTATACTACATTTTTAGTAAAGCCCAAAATCCATAAACGTCTGGTGCATAGATTTTCTGATAGTAAAATTTTTTCAAATGAAAACGCAAGTATTTTTAAAATCCAGTTATTATAGAAGCCTACCTATTATCGTATTAAAAATTATAAAAATGACAGTTTTCCATTGTTGTAAACTTTATGGTTTCAAGCCCTTATTTTTCTAAGAATCGTTTTTAATTTTTTACTCGAAAGTAGAGCCAACTAGGAAATAGTGCTAGTATATAAATTAACGTCCACTCCAATAAAATATCTACTTAGCAAAAAAATGTCATCAAATTTTGATGAGTAGTTCAGATTTAGATAGTATTCCAGTCGTCCACTCGACATCATACTTTCCATACCCCTTAACTATGGACATATCAGTAAATACTTTGGCGGATATGCTTCATACACTTAAATACGAGACACTGTATTAATCAACTCATTCATAATTGCAACTTCCCACATATTGATTGGCAATGCACACCTCAAGGTTGGTTTCAACAATCTCATACAAGATGTCTGCCAGCTTCTCCCAAATGACAGCGAGTATTCTGTTGAAGTTATCGACACTGAGGTGGTCATGTAGGGTGACCAGGTTGTCATCCAGGTACTTCATTAACCTGTCAACAGTGTTGCAGTCCTTGTTTAGAAGCTCCGCCCCTTCCAGTAGGAACCGGCTGATAGATGGCGTCATCTGCATCAAGTTAAGCAATGTTAGAGACACAAGAACACTGAAAATAACTAGATGAGGTACATAGTTGCATAATAGACTGTCTGCACAAGTTGCAATTCAGTCAAAGTGTATTTCAAAGACAAAAGAGAATTAACTGCACAAATAATTACTACAGACATGCAAAATTCGCGTTATTTTCAGACAGTTGACTAGACTCCACATGACTATTAGACACGTTCGACGTCTCCCGCTGGCCGATATTGTCGTGACTTGCCGCGGAGAATGCTTACACGGTAGAGAGGTCAATCTCTGTAAAGATGTAACACACGTATATGACAACACATAAAAGTTGAGGCCAATTGAATTGCAGATTGTGCTATGTTATGTGTAGGAAAGTGAAATTTAGTCTGCTACCAAACGGTAACGCAAATTTTGCATGTCTCTAATAATTACACTATACTGGCTAGTCCAAACTGATAAACAAGTTTAACATTACAAATTAATAGCTCTCCAATAACCACTAAACATGTTAACTGTACATATGAAATTTTGCCTTTTTTTACATAATCACACAAAAGAAATTAGTATGTTTAAATTATTTCCTTAACAGTCAAATATTAATATGTTTATTTACTACAAGCCAAATATTGCTCTACAAACAATTTTTTACAATAATGAAAATTTTCTAGCTGTAGTTTTTACACAACAGCAACAAAAATTTTGTAATGAGCCCTCCCCCTTAACATGTTACTATGACACCTCAAACAATGGCTACAGTTTCACGTTAAAAGTATTCCTGTTTTTACTATAAAACCAAATTTGTGTTTAGGTCCTGACTTCAGACAGTCAACAATATAGATAATTAAGAACCCGGTTCTAGTTTTATCCAACCACCTTACCCCAAAGGACTGCCGTGTGTCTGCTTGCAGTTATCGTGACGCGAGACACTTTGAGCAACAGGACAGTAAACATAACAGCTACCATATTATAACAATTCAATGACCCTAATCCATAATGGTTATCAAAAATAAAAATAATGGTATGCTGAACTTATGTTCAATAAGCCTTCATTTCAGCGAAAAACAATTGCAACTTAGAAAATGCAAGTTTTTAGTTGAAATTAGGGATGGGATTTTCAATCCGATTCCTCTATTCCCCCATTCTTGCCAGTATCGAAAGAATCGATAATCGAGGAAAAATTGCATTATTACTTTCAATTTTGATTCTCTCTATATTCTCATTTATTTACTTTGATAAGATACTTCCGTAGGGATACGTTTACATATTTATTTTATTGACTGGTTAGAATATTTAAGTTTTATGTCTTTCACGAGACAATAGTTAACCGGGTTGCGGCTTAACCGGGGCACTTTTATTAAAAAAAAACATTTTTGTAATTGCTGTAACTTTAAGAAAGAAAATAGATGAACTGTTAAGTTTTGCGACAACATCTGACTCTGCAAATGGTTTGCAGAAACGAAAAAACCATGAAACAGTCTACCTATCAAGATCTTGACAAGACAACGGTAGAATGGTTCAACCAACAATGGGCTCAAGCCAAGAGACTCCAGTATCTGGGCCCATTTGCATCACACAAGCTAAGTTCTTTTTTTATGCTCTCGGCCTGGAAGGGGAATTTGATGCATCGTCAGGATGGCTAACGAGATTCAAAAATTGACATGGAATTCACGAGATTAGCATCCAAGGTAAAAAGTTAAGAGGGGATAAACCAGCTGCAGACAGACACCTTTTGCGGCATGTTTCAGGAACTCGAAAGTTGTCCCAGATCAAATCTACAATGCCGATGAAAGTGGATTGTATTTGAAGTGCTTACCTACAAGGACACTTGCATCGCAGAGTGAACGGAGTGCTCCAGGTCATAAGACTAGTAAAAAAAGTCTTGACAGTTATGTGCTGCTCAAACGCTTCGGGAACATACAAGCTGAAATTAGCTGTCATCGGAACTGCAAAAAAAACTTTTACCGGCGCAAGAGCTGACGTGATGAACATGCCCATCAGTTATTTATACCAGAAGGGTGCATGGACGGATAGAACCAATTTCAAAGAGTGATTCGACAAGAACTTTGTACCAGAAGTTCGTGCATTTCTAAGAAGCAAAGGGTTACCAGAGAAAGCCGTACTTCTGCTAGATAATGCCCCCTCCCACCCAAGCGCAACCATATTAAAATCAGAGGATGGCGGAATATTTATCAAATTTTTGCCACCAAATGTCACGGCTTTAATCCAGACAATGGATCAAGGTGTGATTTCGTCCATGAAAAGAAACTACTGCTCAAGTTTTCTCAAAACACTCATCGAGGAAGGAAACTAAATTAAAATCATTTTGGAAGAATTACAGCATTTTTGACGCAATTTACGAAATAGCAGCAGCGTGGGAAAGAAGAGTAAAGCCGTCAACGCTTGTGAAATCCTGGAGCAAACTTTTGCAAGTCGCAGAAGACGATGCTGTAGGTTTCGTGGACAAGGACATACCAGCAGCTAGCTCTGGTAGCTAATACAGTACCAGGCGGAGAAAATGTGACCGAACTAGACATTGTGGATCTGTTTGTATGTGATGCAGACCATCCTGGTTTTGCCGTTCTGTCAGATGAAGACATAACACAGCGAACCACAAGGGAAATTAATAAACCTACGGTCGAAAGTGACAATGAATGACAAAAGTAACGCACTCTCTTGCGAGTATGCTGAGGGTCTCCTCTACTACCTTGAAGTGGACGAAGACAGCCTCGTGACAAACAAGATGGTCGTAAAAAGGATTCTTTTTCAAATTTGAAAAAAAGGAAAATGTTACAAAGAAGCAGAAATCGTTAACAGTTTATTTTTAAGTTGCATAGCTGTGATTGCAATTAGAGTACATTTTTAATGACAGTGTATGTAGAAACTGCGGTTAATTTTTTTTTTGTTGTGAGTGTGTCATGTTTTAATTGTAGTTACAAGACATTTACTGAAGGTTTATTGTAAGCGAAGAAGCCAAAACACACTGCTGAGATGTTCTAGGGTAAGTTTATGTACCACATTTTTCAATGTACGGCCGACAAATTTTTTTTATTTAAGTTAAATATCAGCCAAAATTTATTGAATTTCCAAAATGTTTGTATTACTGTATTAGACTATTGTTTGCTTTAAGTGCCCTCCTCCCATACACAATCAATGCTTTGCCTGGAGTGATCCAGGGAAAGCAGAATGGCTGGACCTTGAGATCGAACACAAGTCCTCCTGAATGCGAAGCTAACGTTTTACCATTTCACCAACTCACTCCGTATTTGATCCAGTCGTGTACACGACACTGGAGTTAAATTTTTCAAACTGAAATAAGCCTACGGACCTTATGGTTACCAGCGTGAAATAATTTTAAAGGGTGTAATGACATATGCTTGGATAAACTGGCCGGGGTGGACTAGTGTGCTAGCTCGAGTAACCTAGCAGACAGCTGTCTTATCTAAGTCGCGACAAACAAGGTCGCTGACTGCCGCGTGAGGAGGGTTCAGATGTCTGCCGCGATACACCGGCAATGATGCCACACTGCGCCGCACGCACATAAGTATGTTGTTGACTTTTCGGGTACATTGCTTAAAAAATATATTGCTGCATGCACTTATGCTTACTTAGGCCTACATATATTTAAGTCATATAAACTACTTTGATATTTTGCTTAAAAATTTTTTTGTTATATTTTTTTAACAGCAATCGGATTAACCAGGTTTTCGATTATCCGGGGACCCTTAGCCAGTCATTACTCCGAATAATCGAGAGTCGACTGTACTTAGAACCTTAGTAATAGAGAATCGAAGCATCGAGAAAAATATGGCTGAATCGAGAATCTTAAGAAAAATGGAACCGTCCCATCTCTAGTTGAAATCATTGCCTTTTTCCCTGCTTCTAAACAAAAAAAATTTAAGCCACTAGGCATCTAATTAAGACAATGTGCATCAAAAATTTTATTCCAGAGTATTCAAAACATAAATTATATTATTCATAAAAAATATTGTGAACAAACACACTACAAGAAAAGCAAAATTTAAGAAACAAAATAAACCATTTTTAAATTCTTACTCTGGTGTACCGTACTTTCCTTATAAGGGCAATATGTACATTTTACTTTAAATTTTTCGACACTACTGTATTAGGAAGTAAGGCACACAAGTAGCAAATTACAACATAAAATAAAATGTGACCAACACTAGTTTTTATATGAATTACAAGCCTGAATACTTACAAAATATAAAGTCCTTTAGACATTTTATAAAGACAAATAAAAATTTGAACACTGCCAAGGATAGTTACCTTGTCCGCAACTGTCTCTAGCAGCTCGACTATCTTGTTACCAACAGTGTCAACAGCGTTGTCAATCACCAGTTGAAGAGTCTTACGGCACTGGTCGGCCGTTGTCTCATTGCGGTACTCCTCCAGCAGCTGCAAGATGTTCTCCATGCCCAGTTCTTTAGCAAAAGGCACTATCGACTGCCGCACATACTCTATGTTGTTGATCGCCAGGCACCACTGCAACCACATGACCATACTGTACTGCTGTTCCCGACAGTTGTTCTGGGAGTGAAGGGGAAAGGTGTGGTTAGCCCTAACATCAAGATCCAAGCGGTGGTGATGCTGGTATCAGTAGAGTATGGAGTAGTGATGTAATGGCAGAGGGTTTGGAAGTATAGCCACAAAACCCACCAGAAAACCAGAAATGTCCATGTTTCCACTTGCAAAATAACATACCAGGAATCTAACCCAGAACTCTGTGGTAAGAGGCAAGTGGTAGACCATTCCACTGCCACGTCCCGACGCTATACCGGACCAATGAAAATCACCACATTGCCCCTTATGTTAATTCATCTCCCAACAAACTTTACTTCAGACAAATTGGTAGCTGATTTACAATAAAACAGTATTCAGAAAAGGGCAAAGGTGTTATTTATAACCGAAAATACAACATACCAGTAAACTAGAAAATTCCTAGTTAATAAGAATGAAACAGAAATATTAAAGAATTAACAGAACGGCAATAATTAAAATACTAAACAAAGAAAATAATAATTCCCTGTTTCAGTATTTAGCAGGTACAATATGTTCGGTTACTTTTATGGACTCTTTTTAGTATGCACTGCTCCTTCCCACCAACCCCATACTACTAGTACAAAGCTTAGGCCTTAAACTTAGCTCAGATGACATACATAAATAAATGTCCGCTAATAAAAGATTTACTCGGAAAAAAATCTCATCGAATTTTGATGAGTAGTTCAGAATTTATTGACGATTTGGGTAGGTCTTCAGTTTCACAGTAGGCTACATCAAGTTAGTAATTTCAATTTGACTTTTTCCGATATTGTAGGCTATGTGAGGTTTGCAACACATTAATAATAACTGAGAAAATATTTTACACGTAACCTAAGTTTGTCGGTACGTATATCCACAATCAGCAACTTGGTTCATATTAGTAATTTTATTTTTTTTATAAAACAGCACGTTGTAAATTCATTAAATGTATTTTAGTACTACATCTGTTGTAAGGTAATACACTCACCTCTGTTGTGACTTCAAACTTTTTTTCATACACATTCTCAGTTTCACCCATGCCTTCCACTCTCTTGCTCATCTTGTCAGCGTAGAACACTGAACACCTGCATATATCCTGTAAGGTTGACACATACAGCTCATAAGGAAACTATGTGTTAATAGATAATGTATAGGACTAATGTCTCCCCTTCCTCTACCATTCACACCAACATTGTGTCAGCAAGGGAAGACATATTACTTTCCAGTTAGCTGGACCCTGATACTTCAGATTCTTCAGTTACTAATTATCATAACAATGGTAAGTAATGTACAAACCAATTAATTTACAATCTGTCATTTAATTCCAATTTACATTAACTGCTTACTCTCTAGCACTTGCTTTGCAACCACAACCACTCTATTCCTGTTTTACACTGACTCAAGGAAAACAAAACACTGCTCACAGTCCTGCCAATCTTAACCTCGATTACCTTAACTGGATAAACACCACACTAATTTAAACACCAGTAAGATGAGACGCCATTCCTCTCGACGTCAACAAAGTGTACCTGTTAGTGTTTTTCTGACCGTATTAATTTCATGCATAGTAATTCTAATGGAACACAGAATTAAAATTTCATTGAGAGTCTACAATAATAGTTTCAGCTATGTGCATTTATGGTGACTACAGTATAATTTGAAAAATTACGATAAAAGACCTTCATCAAAAAAAAAAAAAAAATTATACTCCGTATCACTAAATACAATTACAGTACTAATTATTGCAACCAAATAAATGTAGTACAGATAGGGAAATACCATTTATTTAATTTTAATTAAATTTTCCATTTAGAACATTTATATTGCTCAAAGTGAAAACAAAAACTGTACTTACGTCTATTATTTTAGCCACAAATGTGTAGGAACCTTCAATTTCTGGCCAAGAAAGCTGATCCCAAAATATTTTTATCTGAAAAAGAGAGATAAATTATTGTATTGTCAAGAGTTAGTTTAGATATTCAGTGAGTAATGAGTACAAGTCCTAGCCAGAACTCTGAGAAAGTACAGCAGGCCAATTTGGCCTTTTCTTATGGACTTTTAACTAACTTCAAATTACCAGTAATCTATTTAAATTGACCATATTTACCTGAATATAAGACTACGTTTTATTACAATTTTTACTTCCCAAAAACTGAGTGTAGTCATATTTTTTAGATATATGACTAAAATTATGTGTTTGATAACAAATGTAGTTACATATTTGGCATTTAACATACGTGTTGATGTAGTAAAATTTAAGAACTTGTGGTAAATAAAGGTTTTCCTACTAAACGTAGCCATTTCAAATCAAGTGCTCATTCCAATGTATTATGTGTATGTTTTTGTTTTGGTTTATGTAATTAGTTAATCATTTTCATCATGTACACTTAATCCAATTTCAGCCATGTATGATGGGTGGAAATCTTGTTTCTTCTATTTAGCCAATAAAATACAACAACATTTATGTTTCAATACAGATTATTCAAATTTTTCTGCCTTTTCAATTCATAGGAAAAAATATTTCTTTCCTTTTGACCCACATGAAAAGGTAGGGGTCTTATATTCAAAATCGTCTTATTCTCAGATAAATACAGTATTTTCCGCCAGTTCAGGTGTCGGGATGATCCGTCTTCATAAATTTGTAGCCACGAGTAGTTGTTGTACGACACTTTCTTTAACTTAACGACACTATCTCGGGCCCTACGATTTATTGTGTTAAGATGTGAAAATATGTGAAAAGACTACTGCATGTTTGTAAACTTTCATCAACAACAATAAAAGTTGACTAAATTTGAATCACTTCATGTCTCCTTTCTATAAAAACACTTAAAAAATAATACAGTAAAGTTTTCTTTAAGTATCTTAACCTGTCGTCGTACCAGGCCAGAGTTCAGGTACCTTGACGCCCGGTCTCAATGCGTGCGTGCGTGTGTGTGTGTATTCTCAGAGTGCTCCCGCCATCCAACAGTGTGGTGCGACATGTGTTTTGTGGTGTCTGTGTTTGCTTGCTGGGGTTGGCAAAGTCGAGTAAGTGCAGAACAGAGCAAGGTGGTGTGTTTAAATGTGCCGCCATGATCATTACATGTGACGTCACGTTCAAAATGTCGCCGCCAAGAGGCAAGCGATCAAAATTAATATAAGGAGTGATGTCGTTTCTCTTCTAAGCGAGATTTTTGAACATAGCCACAAGGCTGATACAAATATGATCACGCCACGTAATTGTCAAGGGTACTATGTTTTGTCACTTGCTTGTCTATGTTTCCTGTAATGTGCTGTCACTTCACGCTTTTGTTTTGTTTAACTATACATACGTAAAGTCCTATTAACATTCAAACACATTTCAATTTTGAACTGGGAATTATTCACACAGTTATCATGCCCTGATAATTTATATTTATTTAAAATACGTCACTAGGCATCGGCCTGCGACGAGTCATGTATCCTTCCGCCTACACGTGGGTACTGTATCTTGCCATGAATGTGGCGTACTTCGCTAGTCCAATCATAGTGAAACCCGTGTAATGTAAATATTTCTGTTTTTTTACGTGGTGGCATGGCATGCACATGAACGTCTGTGTTTTTCCATCTATCTACTTTAACCTTTAAATATTGATAGAAACTACTTAAAATCTATTCAAAATGGCATGCCTGGACTAATACCATTACAAAGAAATTATAATCAAACAAAACAATAAGTATCTGAAAGGAAAACCATCACATTTTTATGTTTATGCCTTGATTTGCCACATATCTTCCGGTCTGAATGTGCGTGAAATATTGAATTTAAGGAAAATATCCCAAAATTCATGGAAAACCTAAAATTATGCCAAATTGTATTGTATTTCGTGTTTCACCCATTTTTAGGGGTCGTTAAGAGTAAGTAATGATGCAGACCACGAAGTATTCAATCACTCTAGACCCTGTATGTTTTGAGCACTTCACTTAATTCCTTGCATAATTGGATATTAGCTAAGTAACATGATTAACTATCTTATTTATTTCCCTATTACGCAACACCTAAGGGCTGGAACTAAATAACACGTTACCATCAAGTACTAGTTATCATAAATTTAACCTTTCAACCTTTCATTTAAAGTTTTTGTATTTCCAATGACCTAACTTCACCAACCACTAATTGTACAATACACATTATACTACACAACACATACAAATCCTGCACCTACCATGACTTTACTATCGGTATAACAGCTGTGGTAGCATACTTATTAAACAGGCACACACATCACACAAGTATGCACAGAAAGACTGCTGAGTGCGTGCGGTACCTGATAGAAGATGGAGAGTGTGTCGACAGCAGAGGAACTATACTTGACACTGGTGTCTATAGGCACTAGTTGGTCCAACGTGACAGCCTTCTCTATCCTCTGCAGGGCTTTGTAGAGTGCTATGTCCAACCAGTGAGCAACTCCACGATGGAACCAGGTGTGGAAGTTGGCGACTGCCCAGCTCTCCTCGTTCCCCGAGGACAATCCTATACCAAGCCTGCAGCAAACCGTCACCACCATCAGCTACCACAATCACAACTTATTACTTTGTTTCACGTGATCAAAACTTTATCTCTAAACATACAGAGACTTTTTCACTTCAAATACAGTATAGCGAAGAATGTTAGGCAATTGGTTTAAAATCATTAGAGGAACTTGATTTTCCTGAAAACATTTCATTACCAAACGTAAAGTATAACCATAATTTTATGAAAGTGAATTTTAACGATGTAATGAATTTGGTGAGTGATTCTCAAATTACATAACCAACTCTTAAAATTTAATTTATAAAATGTCTGACAAATATCAATAGAATAAAAGAAAATTTTATGTCTCTATACAAACTTAAATTCAATATTATTGAAGAGAAAATATATATTCTATTTATTAGGTAGAGAAAGTCTGTTTTGATTTTCCAGGGCACACAATTTGCAAACACCTTTATTTTACGAACACAACTGTGATTTTTCTAACACAATACTTCAATTTTATGAACTTTTTCTCAGGAACTGTGACACTTCATAATGCAGTATGTGGGTTCTACTGTGATTCAAGAAAGCTATTGTTTATGCCCACTTCAGTGACTTAGACGGCTGCAACTTTTATGCATGTCGAGGGTGCGCCTGTAATCACCTACTTTTGGTGTCGCAGCAGTCATACACAATTTAATGTGAAACCTCTCCGCACAAAAACTTGTGACCAATAACTGAATGAGAATTACAAATGAACAGAAGTTAAACGTAATGTATTGTACTGTTGTGGACATACGCGATTGCAATATTATGTCATCCCTAACACAAGACCACGGTCGTAGAAGAACAGGTCTGCACACTCGCCTATCTACCAAAGTATTTTGCTTGACCCCCTTGTTGTTTGGCTGTAGTTCATCAAGTTACTGATAATGTTGTACTTTTTGGCGCTGTAATCCGGGCGGTCGGACTCAAACTCCACCCACTTTTTTTTTCCATTGTTAACATTATAAAGTAAATAAAGATTTCTGGAGCCATTATTTAAAATTGTGAGCAAAGGAAGTATTTCATAAATTGATAAAAAATACGTTTTGATAAATTGTTTATCTTAGTGGGAGGGAAGTGGGTGGAGTTTGAGCTCGACCACCCTAACTGAAGCGCCAATAAAACAAAATATTCTCGGTAACTTAGTAAACTGCAGCCAAACAACAAGGGGGTCAAGTTTCCAGGCGAGTGTCCAGACCTGTTCTTCTACAGTCGTGCATAAGACTAAGAAAAAACAAATGAAAAACTAATAAAATGGGAAAACAAGCCTAGTTTGGCTGTAGTCGCATCCATAAACTAAAACAACAAAATATGAAAAATAATTTATTTGGTTTGTCATACAACTTTTATTTTTGGATGTTCATTTTATTTTTCTTTATTTGTTGTTGACTAATTCCTTATGGGATATTTCATGTTCTGTGGTTTTGCCTTATGAATGTGTTGACTACAGCCAAAGTAGACTTGTTTTGTCATTTTTTCATTTTTCGTTTGTTTTTTCTTAAGTCTCCTGTTGCATTTCTGGGACGACATAATATTGGAATTGCGTATGTCCACAACAGTAGAGTACATTATTCTGTCCCATTACAAGAAACATTCAAAAACATTTGAAGTTAAAAATAGCTTGCAGAAAATATTTTTGTAAAAACAAGGTATCACAATTTCTGACATTGTAACCTATGGCAAATGTAAGTACAGTAAACCCTCGTTTTATCGGACCTCCATTCAGCGGACTTCGTATTTAACGGACAAAATCTGGCGATACAAAATTATTCCACCGTCGGGTCTACTTGTCACATGCAGCACAAGACCTACCTGGTTATTGTACTTTGGTAAGTGACATCAGGAGTGCGTACAGATAACCGCGTAAGACTGTACACAGAGCTATTTTTAATCGCGCATCGGGGTACGTGCCGTGTCCGGTCAAGAATGATTGTCTACCTGAATTTTTTTACGGAACTGTAAGATCAACAGCGCAATACCTACCTGGTTATTGTGCTTTGGTTCGCGACATCGGCGCGCGCACAGATAGCCGCGTAAGATGGTAAGCAGAGCTAGTCAATCTCTCATCAGTGTTTTGACATGTCCGGACAAAAACGACTGTCGTGTCTACATGAGTTTTTAACGCAGTTAATGTACGCGATAAAGATTATGTGTTTTTTAAAATAAAATAGTATCTGCAACAGGACAGAAAATAAATAGAGAAACTTTGAAATCAAGCAAAAAATTTTAACTAATATAAAAGTTAGGCCGGTGTTTCGATAGCAAAGTTGTGTGATGATTATGGTGTCAAGAAACAAACTGAGTCGGACATTTGTAAAGCAAAACACTAGTTAAATAGTTATGTGTTGAAATATGATGTTGAACAAGAAAATGGCACTGTTGGACGCAGGAAACACGTGAAACTTGCTACCGCATCTTCACACGAAGAGACAATGTATGTTCAACAACGCTCGCGCAGTGTAAATGTATAAGGTGTAGAGAGATTAAATCTGCTGTGGACAAACCAGCGCAATACATGCGTTTCTCACGCTCAGCATTTCCGTCCCTTGCCTTCCAGAAATTCTCAAGGACGGCGGCTAGATTATTATCTCACAGACACAGTATACGATACTGCGTCGCGATGCAAACAGCGGTAGTTTAGATGGACATTTTTATTTGCCATATATTTAGTAAATAAACACTTTACTGTGAAATACAAAGCAGTAGCTCAAGTTCACGTGTCACATGTTACCACGCAACGTAACACGAAACCAAGCTGATAGCAAGCCGCCTCCTGTCCCACCCCTCTTACTCTTTCCACGCCCCCAGCACATCGTCATCTCAATGAGCGGACAAAGGCACGTGCTTATCTTTCTACTCCCGCCAGTCAGCACAAACCTTCCCCCTCGCGCACTTCCAGCGTTTGACCACAACAAACACGTTGCGTTACTATGCTTATCACACTGCTATAAATCTATCGACTTGTCTATTTTCGTGTGCCGATTTTGGTACTTCGCGATTTACCGGACCACACCTCCCCCCGAATAGTCCGGTAAAACGAGGGTTTACTGTACTTAAACATAACCACATACTGAACACATATTTTGATACTTCAAGTATTTTGCATAAATAAGCTGGTAATTTCATAACAGATATCAATATTTAGAGCACTTATTTCAACTTATGGATCCAACTGCATGGGGAAAAAAATACCCAGTAACTACGTCAAGTTTTCTTAAAATTTTACTTTACATTGTGGCACATTATACACTCCACCACTTTACTTTGCTAAATACACTAGTTTTCAAATTTCAAATTTAAACATGCTACCCAAAGAGTGCAATCATGTCATAAATAGTTTCAATTAGGAAAATTTCAAACTATTATCTCTTGAAATTTGTGTACAAATTAGAAATTAATTGACAAAAAAAATTTATTTAATTTTACAATTAATTTATCTTTCACACGTTGTGACGATAAATTTAAATTTGCTCATTTAGAACAAAGAAAGTTCTTACTTTAAGATATAAAATTTGGTGGTAATTTAATTACAAAAATTATTTTTAGGTCTATCTTCTATACACCACTCAAATACTCACGCAACAAATCTCTGTAGATCAAGGTAGAGCTCAAAGAGGGTGGTGCCCATTGTGATGGGTTCATTGTCATAAATACCATCATCTGGACGTTCATTGAACTTGAGTGGTCGTAGCTTCTCGCACACATCCACCACCACTTCTTTTGCCATCTCAGCAATCTGTAAAGCATTACACAAATACAGTACAGCAGTTTAGGTACCTGAATCTATTGCAAACAGACTACATACTACTGGAATTATTAAAAATTAATCACAATATTTACCTTGACTTCGTATACTGAGAACAGTGTTGAAGCGTATTGAATCCGAAGAGCTCTGAAAAAATATAAACAAATTTTATTAGTTTAGAAACGTTAAAGTGAGTAATAATCCATGTTATTAAATTTTGTTACTGTGGTTTATTTATCTCTCAGCCTCCCTTTCTACCATTATTGTATAACCTTCTCCTTCGCCCATTCACCTCCCAAACACCACTGGTTTTTGCAAATAACTTCAAATAATATTATTTATACTGTTTGATTTTGATGTCCTGGACACTTAATAAATAAACCTAAAAAAAATGTTTAGAAACACTTCTGATATCTTAAAATTGTTATTTCACAGAGGTTTATCTGCTACACAAATTATGATTGTAAACTAGTATTCACACTTGGTATTGTACTACACAGTATTACTGTAGATGTATAACTTAACACTTACACAAAAAACAGTTTGTCATGAAAGTCTATTGCTCTCTGTAAATCACGAGCCACCAGCTGTACCAGCTTAGTCAGCCCGCTTAAGGAAGATTCATCAGTCTGTAACTCTACATTGTTTGTGCTTGCAGCAGAGGAAAACCTGGAACATAAAAAAATACTCTCTTACTGCTGACAAAAAAAAAAAAAACACATTACCAAGGAAAAATTAAAAAATCAAAATTAGAACTTGGAAAACTGTATAATGGGACTGGTTTGCTGTATACATGTAAATATTTTAATTTAAATAATTTAAAATAAATGCAATTAATACAAAAAGCTATGATAGTTAAGACTGACATAGAACACAATAATTCAACAGAGATCTAGTTTTAATCATCCTTAAGAAGCAATAAAACTACAAAATCACATACGTATGTAGAGAGAGTATGGACTAGTATAAATGCCTATGGCACCACACGAGTGTGTTTCCATTTGACCCAAACCCAGCAGTAACAGTGGTGCTCTTAGTACCAACGAGCCGTCTATGATGTCGAGTAATCAATAAACACTCTAGTGCAAAGTAATTTTAGCGAGCAGACCAACCAACTACATAGTTTGTTGAACGAGCACGGTTTCCTACAAGCTACAATGGCTGCCGCCACGTGTACTGTATTTAATTATTATTTTATCGTTGTCTTGCAACCTTTTAATTCTGTTTTCATTGCAACATTTTCTAATATTTTTCATGGGAATTTCCTGAATTTCGTTGGTGGAGCAGGCAGGAGAGAGCCGGAAATATTGGCGCTAGATGATGTTAGTCATAACTTCTCT